>CAJNOL010002636.1:0-34597 GCA_905250125.1 Rotaria sordida | reverse complement strand
TGACATTCAGAACCTGCATCAAGTAACATATATTTTATAAAAAAAAAAATTTTTTTTGTCAAAATTCGACCTGTTAGAACCACAGGGCAAAATTGAGTAAAAATAGCTTAGGGGGAGTACGATCGAACTCTAGACGAAAAAGATTTGTTTTGATAAAATATATGTTACTTGATGCAGATTCTGAATATCATGTTTATTTTACATGAAACTTAAGTTTTGGATACAGTAGAAGCCCCATAAAGAAGGGCGTCCATGCATATTCTATCAGGATTCTGGTCGTATATCGTTGTGAAAAGCAGCTGAGCATTTCAAATGATCTTTATTCATCCAGATTCGAATAGAGCTTGAAAATTTGCATCGAATAGACGCTTTTTTTGACATTATAGAGACTAGTCTATGTGAGAAAAGGGTCAAAAATCTGATTTTGACCTCAAAATTTAGAGATAGGAAAAATGGTCTTATTTTTCAGGATTACATTTGTGAATTATGAGATAGCAATATTCGTGATTAGTACGATTGACTTGATATCTATAACAGCTTTAAAAAAGTAAATTTTGAAAAAAATGTTTTTTTGAATTCCCCTCTAGGGGGGTACGGAGATCGAAAATCCGGAACTAATTCTAAACAAAATGACCGTGTGATATTTGTAGTCCATATGGATCTGGTCACCATCGTGTAGTTATTTCCTGAAAATATTTTAGATATATCTGAAATAAAGACACAAAAAGCTGTAAAAAATAACGGGTTGTACATAATGAAGGATCGCGCTTTGTATCTAATATTTTCATCACTTCGTCCTATTAAAAAACAAAATACACCACACCATGCAGCATGAAAAAATCTACAATTTACAAAGAACAAATTATAAAAAAGAGAAAAAAAGAATTCATCTTGTACTAAAAAATATATCATTTTCGCACGGACGAAATTCGATTGTTCAAAATTTTGTTCATTTTGAAAACAAAAAGTGCAACTATAAAATAACAGATCTTGTGTAAATTGTAGAGCTGTTCACGCTGCATCTTTTGGTATACTTTATTTATTTAATAGGACAAAGTAAGTGATGAAAAAATAGGATGCAAAGCGTGACCATTCATTAATGTACAATCCGTTACGTTTTACCGCTTTTTGTGTGTCTTCTTTTTTCAGATATATCTAAAACAGTTTTAAGATCGAGTTTTGTAGAGAATTTCAAGCGCTATCTTTTGATAAAAAAGGTGTTTGAATCACAGGGATAATATAGGAGAAATGTTAAAAATACTAAGAGGACAATTCTTTATGACCCCACCCGTTAGTACTGATGAATAGATCATTTTATATAATTCCCTAAAACTCTTATTTTTGAACAGAACATCACATTTTTCATTCGATTGAAATTATCCTATGCATTACAAAACTACTAGTAATCATTATTGAATTAAGAAAAAACTTATTTTGTTTATCTATAAGTTCGTAATAATTTCGTATAGATTAAAATCAACATCATACTGTTCTTCGTTTTTTTCTTTTTGTCTAAAATATACTTTTTAACATTTGACAGTTAGCGATGGTTCATTTATTAATGTTCGACCTTGAGCAACAGCTCTTGCTGCTAATTGATTATGTAATGATGAACGACGTGTTGGATTTTGTGCAATATGTTGTTTAGCTTGTTCCAAACTAAAAAAAAAGATATAAGCAGAGAATATATAAGAAATGAATAATACTCATTTTTATTCTTCATCTTACAACGGTCGCATGGCCCAATGGTTAAGGCACCCGCCTACGGAGCGGGGGATTCCAGGTTCGAATCCTGGTGTGATCGGTATATATATTTTTTCTTTTCTTTTCTTTATAGAAAAGAAAAGAAATAATCTTTATTATCAGTATTTTGTTTTTCTACAGTAACAACTAAACTATTTTATTTTTCTATAAAAGTTGGAATATCAAAAAAGAAAATCAGATTCATTATATCATTTTTCGTTGAGCTATATGAATATTTACATATGTAAAATAGCTCTCAGTGGCTTTAAAATGAAAATTTAAACTGTTCAGATATTCCTGTGAATGTATCATGTATAAAAATAAATAACATGACATAAGCTACGGCTCATATTTGAACTAAAATAAAATTTTAAAATAATCGAAAGAAGAATTTTTTCCATATTCATTTTTGTTCAAGTAAAAAAAATAATGATTTATCTGACTACATGAACATTTAATAAAAAATTTAACAAGATTATTCATATTATATTCTGATAGATAGATGAATTTTTTTCATTCTTTAACAACGGTCGCATGGCCCAATGGTTAAGGCACCCGCCTACGGAGCGGGGGATTCCAGGTTCGAATCCTGGTGTGATCGGTTGAATTTTTTTTTCTTCTTCTTTTTAAATACATACTCTGTTTTTCTTTTTCGTTCAACTGTTGATTTAAGTACAAATTGATCATTATATTCAGATAAATGTGGCCATTTTTCTTTTGCTTTTCGATATTGATCTTGTTGTTCGGCATGTTGTTGTTCATATTCAGCTGTTGTTTTAAGTTGAATTGAATCAAGTATATGATGACGATTTAAATTAAGATTAGAATGAAACCATGTTGTATCATCTTTGAATGAAAAACAAAAAAAAAGAAATATTTTGTTGTTGTTGTTGTTGTTTTTTTCTACTTACATCCATTTCTTTGTAAATAATATCCATCATTAGGTCGTCCATGATCAAAAATAATTTGACCAGAACGTGCTGTTGGTGGACGACGAAACATATCAATTGAAACATATCTTTCTACAGGTTCACCATCTCGTAAATGTCCAAGTGTTCGTTCACCAGCTCGATTTGGATACCATTTAGGAAAAGCATTTCCTGTACAACCATTATATTCATCTGGTAATTTTGATGTATAAGCTTGTGGTGTAATATATGTATATTCTGTACCACCACCAACAGCACCACCCATACGTAAATGACTCATTGGATATGAATCTGTTTGACGTTGACGATAACATCGAAAGGCTCCTGTTGCTGTTGATATACGAGCTTTATTAAAAAATATCGGACTAGCTGTACGTTCGATATTTGATTCTTGTTCTTTTGTTAAGCATGTATATGGTTCATTGGGTGTTCGTGGACGAAGACCTTCTTCAGTATACTGAAATAAAAAGAAAAATAAATTTAAAAATTATTTTTTTTTTTTTTTTTGTAAATATTTAATTTTTACTTTTGAATAAGGTTTAATCAATGCTGTTTTTGCACGTAATATACATTGACCATGTTGTTTGATATCATCTTTAATTTCAGTATTTTCTATTTCAGTTGAATTAGTATTTGCCATTGATGTAAAAAAAAAGAAATTGATCAATGAAGGCAAAATCTTTATTGATGACTATCTGTTGTAGCCATTTGCAATTCCATTACTTAGTAATAACCTTTAACTAGAAAAATAATCGTATTAATTGTTTATGAAATACAGATAAATAAAAGTAAATTTCAAATCAAAAGATTATTAAAATATTGAGATTCTTTTCTATTTTCAACAGATAACGCTAGTTGTTACGACAACTTATTTCAAGAAAATCATATTGTACAAATTTCGAAGAGTATTTTTATAATAATTTATTTTTAAAAAAATTTCCATGAATAAGTTTTTGAAATTTTTGTTTTATCTATTCATTTCTCTTATGTTATTTAGGAAGATTATTTTCAATTTTCCAATGAATATGTTACAGTTTTATTGATGAGTAAAATGATTATTCATTAATTTTCGTTCTGTTGTATATGCGTTTTGTCGAAAGAAAAATACTTATTCATCAGTAATTATATATTATAAAGGTAACATCATATATTTTTATTTATTTTCTTCTAATGACTCTTGGTGGTTTACTTATCAATCGTCGTACAAAACGACAATATCGTTTAGATGGATGTCGTCGATCACGTAAAAATCCTTTATTAAATTTAGCACGACCATTTTTATCTTTAATAACTAATTCACAATTACCAAATATTATTGATTTACGTTCATTTTTAAGTCCAATTGAAGAACAATATACAGCTGGTTCATGTGTTGGTAATGCATTAGCATCTATATTAGAATATTTTTATTTTTATACAACTGGTCAAATAAAAATTTTTAGTCGTTTATTTATTTATTATAATGCTCGAATGATGGAAGATAAAATATCACAACGAAATGCAACTGAAATAGATTCTGGTGCTGATATACAATATGCTATTATAAGTTTAATTGAATATGGTTGTTGTGAAGAACAATATTGGCCATTTTATGAACATTTTATTAATATTCAACCAAATTATAAAGCATATAAAAATGGTCAATTATATTGTTTAAATGAATTTAGTCGTCTTTCAAATAATATTAATCAATTACGTCAATGTCTTGTTCAAGGTTATCCATTTATTATGGCAATAAAAATATTTTCATCATTTGGATCAAATCATCATGGTTATATATCAATGCCAAAAAAATATGAAAAATCATCTCAATATCGACATGCTATTGTTTGTGTTGGTTATATACATTCTAAACGAGTATTTATTATACGTAATTCACATGGAATTGATTGGGGTGATCATGGTTATGGTTATTTACCATATGAATATGTAACAGATAAAATCTTAACAAAAGATTTATGGGCAATAAAATCAATTAAAAATATGGGAATAATATCAAATGAAGAACATATTAGATGGAATGATTTTTCAATATTATCAAAATCATGGAGTCAACAAGATATGATTGATGATCAATCACAATGTGATATTGAATATTCAAATGATGAACAAGAAGAATCAGAACTAACTAATGAACATAGACAATATCAACGTTGTTATTCACAAGAATCTGAAAGAGAACGATCAGCATCACCAATACAATTAGAAGAAAATCATTTCATACAACCATCTTTTATAAATCATCATTCAACAGCTCATATTCCATCGCAAATTACATTTATGAATGCACCTTTAATAGGACCTTTTCCTTATCATTCATCTATGTTTCATTCAACACCTTTCTTTCGACCATTTTGAATATATCTGCAATGTACCGCAGTTCGTTCGTTTTATTTATACAACATATAGAATAACAATAAATAATTAATTTCTCTTTTACTTGATTCTATTTTCAATTTAAGTACAAGTCTATATATATATTGACGTGTGCATCAAGTCAATCGACTCATTTTTTTGCGTTAACAAGCACAAGTAATGCATGAAGAGAAACAAAAACATTGTACTACCTAAAAAAAAATCAATCAAAATGTTATTGTATCATATTTCATTCTTGCTTTTATCATCTCTTATGTTTATTGTTAAAGGTCATAGATCTAACATAATCTTCTCAATACTTCTATAAGTATTATTAATGCTCGAATAGTAATTGTATTTGGATTGTCTATTCATATTTATTTGTTATTTGATCCAAAACAAATTCTCTATTTGATATTTATTTTTTCTAGAATATATATTAATCCATGTTTTTATAATATAACATTTTCTGCAAAGCAAAAAACAAATGTGACTTTTTTGTTTTGTTATAGGTTTTTGGAGAATAGAATTTGTTATTCTGATAAAATATCACGAGATGACATTTGAAGTATATTATTATCATAAATATGTTTGTAATGATACATGGATGTTACATTACAATTCAAATATCTTTTCTCTTCCAATATGGCTGTTGTGTGCATAATCGGAATTCCTTTTTTTTTGAACGAATTCTACTAGACATGAATTCATACAATCGAAATGTGAGTATAGTAATCATTTTTTCCTATTGAAAAATATCTTATTTAAAAACTAAAATGATTTAAGTCTATTCACTCATATTGGTATGACCAGGTTGTTTTGAATAACATTTTATCAAATGAAAAATTAGCATCATTTGAATGTGACTGAAGAGGAGATTCTTCCATATCCTCAATTTATCAATACAAATCGAAATTTTTCACTTCAGGAATTAAAATGATTTTCTAATTGTCTATAATAAAGATATTCACCAAATGATTGTTGAATTCGATTTAGATAATCTTTTTTTTTATTTTTGTAATACATACATCCATATTTCAATTACCTATCGATGCAACCGCTTTAATTACAATTATTCTCGTTTTTTTCATTTCACTGTACTTTTAGTAAAGCATGTGATTGTATGAATTAATTTCTAGTCGAATTCAAATTCCATCTCTATCTGAAAAAAAATATCTGATCTATGTTGCAATTTCAATTTAGTTCATAACATATATTCAACGCTTTACTATTGTGTTTTAGACTAAATTATTTTAATTTGTTTTCTTTTCGCTGCTCTGATCGCTATGTATATAGTATGAGAATTAATATTGATGATACTTCCTCATTTCTAGAACTGCAAAAAGGATTTAATTCTGAAATTTTGAATGAAAATATTATTGTTTCTTGATTTATCTCACATATTCAATAAGATTTTGATATTAGTAAAGGTGTTATTTCTTAGATAAGATTCAAAAGGAATAATAATATAAATCAATTAAAATATAAGAGTGATTATATATCTTTATTTCTCTTGTTTCTATATTGTTATTGAAGATAAACAAAAACAAAAAAAAGTAAACATTCACTTATCAAATTTGATTGAAATAGATAACACATATTATTTATCATTTTCATCTGAATTGATTTATCAATTTTTATCTTCGAAAAATACAATTATTTATTTCTATTATCTATTATCAATGAATTTTAGTCAAATTGAACAACATTATAATGAATTTACAAATATTAGCCTTATATTTTCTAGTCAAAAACATCATCGTTTTATAATTGTATTTATTATTATCATTGGTATTCATGTTATGATTGTATGTCTTCTTGCTTTATACATATTATGTAAAAGTCCAGTACCATATCGTCATAGAATTCAATTAGATTATATTATTGATCCACAATTAGCTAAACAAGCAGCACTAAAACTTGCACCAGAACCAGTATAATACAAGAATTATTTTCAATAGGAGAATATGTTTTTCTTATTGAAATATTAAAAATATATGTATCGATATTTAATACTAATCATTTAAGAAACTAGGTTTATTGTATTTGTTAATTAACAAAAATTATTTAATAAATTCATTATCAAAAATTTATTACTCTATAGCAACCGAGAATCATCGACACTTTACCAGTTTTCCAGAATTCCTTCAGAACTAAAAAAAAAAGCCGCTAAATGTCATTAATAACATCACTTAGACTGTTCTAGAACATTTCAAAGCTTTTCTCGCAATTTGCATGGCTAGAATACATTTGTCCATGTTGAAAATAGTTCAATTTCTGATTTTTGCGAACTTGAAAAATTATATTCAAAACACTTTGGAAAAAATCAATATCAATGTTTGCAAGCTCATCCAGATATATAAGAGTGTGTTGAGACCAGAGTCCTACAGGGTAACACTTTTCGTATTCTATACCCTACTCTATATCATGTAGAGTAGGACTACCCTGCAGGACTCTGATTGAGCATTGCTGTAGATATAAGAAATATGTACAACAGGTTTATTTGCAAGTTAAATCAAATAGACAAAAAATAGATCGAAAGTTCTGTTCGAAATGTAGAAATAAATAAGAGAGATTGGTTCACTTAACCTATTTTGTATTAGTAGAAAAATGCTAAAGAACACATGTGAATTTCACAGGTTACTCTCAATTGAGCTACTCTAATAAGCTCTTTTATATTTAGATAACAAACAAAAAAAATTTCAAGTAAAAATTTTCAATAAATAGAGGAAAAATAATAATCGAAATGATAATAGATAATAAATATACTATTTGAGTTTATGTTATATAGTAACTTTTGACTAGAATTTTTATGAATGTTATTTCTATTGTTACTCTTATCATTCGTTAATGATCCTAATACAAACGAATATAATAAATGATCGACTTATGAAAATTTTATTCATTAACTATTCTTGAGATTTTAATTAAACAAAACTTACATTTTGCATTGAATACGTATTTTCATAAATATTGTTTCAGTTTTTGAAATTACCAATGATTCTATATTGTACAACACTTTTTATACTAGTATATTTTAGTATCATAATCAATGAAAATCTCTGGATAATAAGAATCATCAGTATGATCGGAAGCTGCTATTACAGAATCAGTCTCATGCATTACACAGTTCTTAAATGTTGCAGTTAATTTTGCATCGTCAGAAATTGGATCATTAATATTAAGTACAAAAGTTACATTTTGATTTTGATGATGTAGAATCAATTGAATGTGTTGTACAGCGAAGTTTATTTGTTGGCCAATATTTTATAAATAAGAAAATCAAAAATCAAGAAGTACATAATAATTAATGTGAAGAAGATAATAAATGACATGGCGCCCGTTTTTGGAATTCAATGAAATTTTGTGATTCATTGCGTATGATAAGATGTTTGTCTATTCTTATCAATTTAAGGATCTGTTGTTGATTTATTTGATGATCGACTTTTCTTAGAGCTACTGGAGAATTATTATATTTTCGTTTCGACATGAATAAGCATTGACAGTTGTCAAGATTATATAATCAAAAAGAAATAATATAGGATTAGATATATTAAAGTTCAATATTGTTAGCAGAAAAAAAACAAGTCTAATTATTATACAACATAAAATAAACGAATAAGTTTTTTAATCACTCCGCAAGTGAATAAACTATGCTAATTAAATAGAATCGATTAAAATATAAAGGTGTGTTTATCTTCTCTGTTAATATTCACATACATCTACATTCATTGTGATCAGAGATGCGCACCGTCCGCGTCACTGAAGAATATTTTAGAGCGTGGTGACGGAGAGATTGTTCCCCATTTCTCCACCGAACGGTTGCACCTTAATCACATCAATTGTTAAACTCTAATGCCAAGAATTTTAAAAATGGATGTACATTAAATGCTGAACAATTAAGAAAAGAGATTTTATCATTGACAAATTCATTCGTTCTTAGATACCGTTTGTTTTATTATACAAAATATTGATAATAAAGAATAAGCAAAAATAATTGAGTGTATTATGATGAGAATGTAATATAAATTCTTCTTCTTCTTTTTTTTCTATATTCGAGATTCTATATGTATGTTATTTATATCATTGTTTTCTGCAGAATTGCATTTTAAATATTCAATTTGTGTGAAAACCTTATTTTGTATCTTGACCTCTGGAAATCTTCTCAACGGTAAGGCTTGTAGCTGCAAAATTGACCGAAAATCTTTAGAAAATTTCATGAAAATCCGATGGACTGTATCGAAAATCGATTTTGGAGGAGATAAGGACCACCTTAACAACGTCTGTTACTTATTTATGACATCACTATTCATAATCATTATTCCAATGAAAAACTTATTCAAAAGGATAAACATTGAAAAATAATCGACGTGCTTATTTTTATACAATCATCTTCTCCTTTTATAGAAACCTTACCAATAGAAATTGTTTATGTTTTAAGAAATAACACCGATTTTTTTTCTCTTTATTCCAACGACTTTAAATCATGACTAGAAAATAGAAAATGCTCAAGTATTTACTCTATTATATGTTGTATGAATGTCTTATTGAAAATTGTTTACGATCGAACACATTCATACAAAACAGTAATAAGTATTCTACTCAATTATTTTTTTTTTACGTTAACGTCAAAGTAATTTACAAGCTTATATATTAAAAACATAATTGAAAGATTTAAAGAAACGAAACATACATTTATTAAATCGATAAGATAATCAAACATGTACAAAAGTCTTGATGAATTTTCTACTAAAAATAATGAAGTAAGTTTTATTAAACAATAATTTACTTATATAAATCTGTAGATGTTTTATTCATATACAAATACTAATAATATTGTTCTATCTCAAAAAGCAAGTCGATTTTGGATACCTTTCGATATAAAATTTTTTGAAAGTAAGAATATTTATCATTAAATAAAATAAAGTAAATATTCTTATTTAGTACTTACACCTAAAAAATATTTAGAAAAATATTGTCGAATAAGTCCTCGTCGATATACACTTTATAAACGTATTTTTGATAAATATAAAGATATTGAAGCAGAATTAAACATGGAAGTAATACATAAAAAAATTTTTTTAATAATATTTTAAAACATATAAAAATTGATAGATTCTTGTCGATGCATTATCTGATGTATATATGGGTACTATTGATAATCGATTTATAAGACAAGTGATTTTTCTACTGGATTTATCATCAAATGAAAAACTAACATTTACACAATTTAGTGGTATTGCAGCATTTTCTGAAAGATATTTTTTTAATATTTTTAAGTGAGTTAATTATTTCATTTTTTTTTTTTTTAATAAAAATTCTAAATAAAATTTCATTTAGACAATCTGATAATATAGATCCACAATTACAAAAAGATATTTTAGAAATACTCGATTTTTCTTCATTAAAATACAAATTATTTGGTGTTAATATTTCATCAACACTTCAAGAAATTCTTAGATTGTTATAAAAAAATTTTTTTTTCAACATTTATATTTTGAAAATAAATCAAATATTTGATTTTTAAATATAAATACTCATGTTAAGATTCTAATCTGTGCAACAACAACAAAAAAAAAATCTTTTAATAGAATTTGAACTAATCCATTTACACTCATCGAGCAAACACATTAGTATAAACATCTGAATTTCTATTTAGAATAAAAGAAGATCTTTCTAATTTTAAAATATCTATTTTTGTTCTCTTGTTGCATTAGAATGTGTAGAAAAAAAAATTGTTACCCTACTGAGTATACTAAGCGTTAGGTATCCGATTACTAACACAGATGCTCCCGGAACACTTGCTCTCACGACATGGGTGCCGATGTGAGTAGGCGAAGAAGTGACACACACCCTATTAGAAATGAGTAAACATATTTCATAAATAAAAAATAAAAATCTAACCTATTGAAAAGTTTTTGTATATGAACTGGATTCGATTTTAAAATTGTAGAAAGAAAAAAAAATGAAATTCAATGCCGATGGCACTCGAAAATTATCTGTTCATGTAGTATAATCTTCAATTATTAACTAATGAACATTCAGTTCATTTTATATTTTAAAATGCTATTCAAAAACAAAAAAAACTCACCAGGGAATCTCTCTAGGTGTCAAATCGTTTTTCGACCGAGACGATGTTTATTTGATGAGTAATAGAAAAGTCTAGAATGATTTGATTTTCTGGATCTTCGTTCTCAATGAAAAATCAACTTTGCACAAGCAAAGTTTTCCATGAGATTAATTCATTGGATAAGTTGTAACTTTTCTAGTATCTCGTAACTTGAGTTATGAAATAATCAAAATTCTTTCATGTATAAAAATTTACAGGAAATACGACTTAGGGCATACCAAAAGTACTGGCAGTGACACTTTAATACCCTATAGTAGACTTTAAGAAACTTTCTTTCTATATAGTCTGATAGAGAAAAAAATGCTCTATCTTTCTATACTATTTGACCGTACTTCAGCTAATCTCATAATATTAAATTATCCATAAAACCTATTTCGGCTGATTATGTGCTGGTTGTACTAGATTACAACGTGTGAGAACAGACTAGTTTTCAATCCCTCAAGACATTGTATGAACAACCAAAATATACCATAAGATGCAGCGTGAAAAGCTCTACAATTTACGTAAGGCCATTTATTTTATAGCTGCACTTTTTGCTTTCAAAATCGATAAAGTTTTGAGGGATCAAATTTTTGGTACTGAGAAAATTGGTCGCATAGAATTTTCCTTTTTTTGAAAACAATTACAATAAGCTTTACTGTATAGATTGTAGAGCTTTTCACGCTGCATCTTGTGGTATATTTTGTTTTTCTTTTGGTAAAGCATATCAGGTGATAAACAATGAAATAACAAAAATGAATTCGTTGTGTATCGAAAACATTGTCTTTTTCGCATCTTCACAATTTGATTGCTCCAAATTTTGTCGATTTCGAAAACAAAAATTGCAGCTATAAAATAAGTGGTCGTATGCAAATTGTAGAGCTTTTCACGCTGCATCTTATAGTATATTTTGGTTATTAATACAACTAGTAAGAAATCGAAAACTGCAATGCAAAACTTACAACCAGCATATAACCAGCCGAAATTGGTTTTATAGATAATTTAATACTATGAGATTAGTTGAAGTACGATCAAATAGTATAGAAAGATAGAGCATTTTTTTCTCTATCAGACTATATAGAAAGAAAGTTTCTTAAACCCTACTATAGGGTATTAAAGTGTCACTGCCAGTACTTTTGGTATGCCCTAAGTAGAAAAGCTAAAACTTACACAATCAATTATTCTCATGAAGAACTTTGTTTGTGCAAAATTTAAAAGTCGATTTTTCATGTGAGCACAGCTTTTTGTTGAAAAACCCAGTAAAAGTTCGATATTTCCCAAGAATGAAGATCCGAAAAACTAAGCCATTCTATACTAATTTCGCGAAAACTCGTGCGACAAAAAGATAGTACCTGGACGTCCAGAAATGTTTAACCCGTAGCTATAGCCCATCGGGTCCAAGAATTTTCGGACTCGAACCCAACCGATTAAAATTTGTTGGATCTAATTCCGGTCGATCAAAATTTTAGATTCGAATCTGATTGATTAATCTTTTGTAGGAAGAGTCCATCGAATCGAAAAATATTTAAATAACTAACTTATAAATTATCAATTTCTATATTGAGAATAAAGAAAATAATTTAGTTGAATTCGAAAAAAACAAAAACGAGCGCCATGTCATTTATTATTCTCATTTATCATCTTATTCAATTATGTACTTCTTAATTTTAATTTTCTTATTTATAAAATATTTACCAACAAATGCACTTCTCTGTATGACAAATCAAGTTGGTTCTTTAATATCATTATCAACATGTAGATTTGAACTTAATATCAGTGATCCATTTCCTGATGATAAAAAATTAATTGAAACATATACTAATTGTGCAATACATGAAGCTAATTCTATGTCATTATTCAATAATACTGATGGTTCTTGTTATGCAGAAATATTAATTGATTATAATACAAAGAAAATGATAATTTATTTAACTCATACAACTTTATTACAATCATTTTCAAATCCTTATGATGATATGTTTGGTTTTGCTAATGGTATAAAAAGTGTTGTACAATATAAAATTGTTGGTAATTTAGAACAAGAAAAAATACAAATGACAACACGTTTTCAATGTAAAACATTTGATAATTGTGCACTTTATAAACTTCGTAATCTTTTATCAAATTTAACTATTATTGAAACAAGATTAGATATATTCAAACGAACTATTGATTTACTTCATGTATCCAATTCAATAGAAGGATTTCAACTTAAGTAAAATTTGAAATTCGAAAAAAAAAGAGAACATTTTTTGTATTTTGTATTTCTCTAGTTGTATCAAAGATGATACTGATATACAATGTGAAAATAATGAACATCAATGTATATTTAGTTTTTCAAAAGGTCATTCATTACAAAAAAGTTGTGCTATGAATTATTCTGATATACAATATGATATTGAATATCGATTTAATATAATTGAAGAAATAGCAAATGATGGATTTGATAATTCACATAGTGCATTTAAATTTTTCTATTTATGTAATTCAGATTTTTGTAATAATGATGGTAATATTGTAAAAGTAAGTTTTGTTTAATCCAAAAAAAATATTAATAAATAAAATTTTCATAGGTCGATCATTTATTATATTCATTTGCATTGGCATCATTAATAAATGATAAGATTAATAATACAAATACAAATTATAATAATCTATCACCACAAATTAATCCACAATCACCAAATAATATAAAATCAAATTGTATATCTATTATTATATCATTTTATTATCGATCGATTATTATTTGTTTTTTATTTATTAAAATTTTATCGAACTAAAAATTTTTCTTATCAAATCGAAAAAAATAAATTATCGTTATTTCAATAAAAAAATTTTTATGTATAAAATATATAACAACTACTTTTTTTTTATATATTATTTTATTGTTGATTAAAATATACAATAAATCTATTTATATTTTTATTCGATGACAATCTATATATATATCACATGTTGAACAATAAAATATGTTCAATAGATGAAAATCCTTTTATAAGACATTGAATCGAAGAGAAATTAATATAATTATCTTCCTACATAGCATTCACTCTAATAAGCGCTAGCCACCTTGTATTAGACCTATAAAGACTTAGATAGATTCTATTTAATGTAAAAATTTTCTATTACTGTTTAATTCTCGCTTTCTTCTGACAATTAACGAGTTGTTACACGACAACTCCACATTTATCTACTACCAACTCGTGTCCAATAAGGATAGGCAGTGAACCTATAAGGTTTGAATAGACCAAAGTCTATCCTAGATTCACGCTTCATAGGTTCTAATACTTTTCTCCTACTGGTAGATATTAGCAGTGCATAATATTTCTTATACAAACATGTTAGCAATTTTGATGATATACACTCACACTAAACGAAGATTAAGATCTTCCTTCAGGTCTCTAACTGTCTTAGGACATCTGCCCGGATAGCAGAAAGTGTGAGTTCAAGTCCCACAAAGGTCATCTTCGTCTTCCTTCTGTCACATAACATCAGTGACACTGCCTGTCCATTCGTTTTATATATATATAGGGTGTCCGGAAAGTCCTTAGAGTTACAAAAATTTGGATATCTTCATTATGGTTGGACTAAACGAGCTCATTTTTCTAACAAAGATTGAGGCATGTTCACACTCCAAATTCATATGGACAAGGGTATTGAGAATCTTTGTTAAGTATCACTATTGACCTCAACAAGAAAATTTTACTGTTTCACAGTTAGGAAAACAAACATTACACAGGACAGGGCAAAAGACACTTTATTGAAAAGACAATTGACTCTCTTCATTATGGCTTGAGCGAACCAACTGATATTTTTACCCAGGATAGAGGCATATCCACACTCCAAATCCATACTGACAAAGTTAGTGAGAACCCTTGTTAAGTATATGGTTTTTCTTCCTCTCTGTGGAACAGTAAAATTTTCTTGTTGAGGTCAATAGTGATACTTAATAAAGATTCTCAATACTCTTGTCCATATGGATTTGGAGTGTGAACGTGCCTCAATCTTTGTTAAAAAAATGAGCTCGTTTGGTCGAGCCGTAAAGGAGATATGAAAATTTTCCTAACTCTAAGGACTTTCAGGACACCCTATATATCACAGCTACGAAAACACCAATATTTTTCGCCGCGTCTGGTGGCTAATAATAACATTTTCTTAATCAAGCAAACTTAGACAACGTTTTTGAGGAAACATTGAGTTTTGTATAAATATTGAATCATACATTGACAATGACTAGAAGTGAGAGTTCTTCATTACAAATAAAGAAGAGCTGTAGTCAGATTAACTTGAATCCGTCAAAACTTGTCTTCGCCTCCACTGACTAAGATTACATGTCTATTAAACATTTTCAATACTAAACAAATTCACAATGCAAAAAGATTTCTCTTTCACCATTAATCCTTTTTCCAGTAAAGCACATCATAGTCTCTTCTTTCGAAAGTCACATTTGCATGTTTCTTCAAATGTACATTTTCTTTTTCTGATCTGCATCGCTATTACACAGTGTAAAATATGAGTTTAAGACAATCATGCTGAACGACGACTTGTGCTCAAATATCTGTGCTTAACGTTGATTTATCAAATTTGTGTCACAAGAATACAATGAGTAGAGTTTTTTTTATAGTTATATGATGCTTATCTTCTAAAGCAAAAGAATTCTATTTAACATTATCAATCTTGTATTAAATAGACAGCTTTTAAATGATAACTTGGATTGTTTTCTATCATTCAAAAAATAATTTCTCAATTTCTATGCCATTTTAAATGCTATATAGCATAGTTTAATTTCAAGAGTTCATTTACAAAAAATATTGTTGCAGTTTTTTTTAAATACTTATTATAAAAGTCATAAAAGGAAGATATTCTTTATCTATTGCGAGAACTGTACGTTGCTATTGTCAATCTTTCAAAAAAATTTTATTTTATTTTGAATATACACAGTTAATTATGATTCTATAGAGATAACTTTTATATGATCTCTGGTTTTAAGTTTACTACTTCAGTATAGTTGTCTGAAGTATAAAGTCATAAAATTATATAACTTTAATCGAAATGAATATTTTATTTCATAATGATTATTATGGATAAATAGTTGTTAATTACAAATTTTTTTTTTGTTTTTGAAAATTTTATGTATTATATAATGAAAAGAAAAATATAAGTGATAGTTATTTATGATTTATTCTTTTTTGTTTTCAATAGCCGCCTCCACTTTGTTTCATTTTAAATAAATTTTGTAAAATTCCATTTGCATGTATAAGATCACTTGGTTCAATAGTTCCATTATTATTAGCATCTAATTGTTTAAAAAGATATGATGATAATACTTTAGCTGCCATACCATTAACACCAAATTGTTCTAATAATTGTGCTAAATCTTGTTTTGTTACACGTCCATCATTATTTTTATCTAACATTCTAAAAACTTGTGTTGGATTATTAAATGCATTTGATAAACCACCTATATCAAAATTTGATGGTAAAGCATTAGCAGCATCATATGCAGACGACATTGTGTAGTAGTTAATAGTTCCTTTTTTTATTTTCGATTATGTCAATGAAAATAATTCGATGTCGGAGGTATATATCAGCCTTCGTATTTTTCTTGCTGACATCAATATGTGCTTTTCTTTTCTTTTTGTTTGCATCAAACGATGAATAACTAAAGAGTAACGACGACTATCGTAGTTATTTGCATAAAAACAAAAGCAAGAAAAAAATAAAAGTAAAGAAACATAAAATCTCTTTCTATAAATAAATGATCAAATTTCTATCGTAAAAAAAAATCTTATATATTATAGGTATGATTCATATTCAAAAACAAAAATTCATTTTTATAATTATCAAAAACCTTTCGTTATTATCCTGGGATATAAGTAGACTCAATTGACAATACTACATTAAAATGTGATATTTTGGATAATTCTTTTCCTCTAATCTCTGACATTTGTTATCTTTATCATAGATCTAAGAACGAAAAATTGAAGTAATGAATTAGTATAAGGACTTCACAATAGAGCTACAGTATTGCAAGCATAATTTTTCATTCTACTTAAAATTGTTCTTTCTTGTCTCTAAATTGATTCGTTTTGTTCATTGGTACGTCTATCATTAATAGTTATGATCCATATTTTCTTTCACATTTGGTAAATATACACACAAAAACTCACATGTGAGTAATTTCATACTATATAATAGAGAAATCTACAGTTTATAATTTCTAATCATGAAAAAAAACGACAAAAATAAAAATAAATTAATGTTTAAGTGTATTTAATACTGTTTCAAGACTAACGACGAAAGTCCTCTGTTTTTCAGTCGAGATTATGCAGGCTCAAATGAGCGATGAATATTCTGAAAAGAGTTTGTGTTCTTTGCTTATTGCTGCAGTGATACTGTACGTTTACGGTATTTTTTAAATGAATGCCGTGGTACATCAGAAAAAACTGATTTTCAACTTGAGACTTTGCATAGAGACACGCATTAACAAGATTAGTTAATTGTGAAGATTTTGAATCTTGTTCCTATTTCTATTCTAAGCTATAATTATGGTAATAGCGTGTCTCTTACATCACACATATAAACCAGTAGATTTGATGTTCTTATTTCAGGATAGAAGCACATCAAAAGACTGTCTCTATGCAGCAGTAAGCTAAAGACACAGAGTCTCGACCCACTAGTGATTCATTAATTGTGAAGGGCTTCCCTTATAAGATGACAAAATAAATGATTTCTGTTTTTTAAGTTATATTTCAATACTGCTTTAAAAACCGATCTAGACAGTCTTTTTTTCTTCGATATTTTATATCTTCATGTTACTGCCCTGGAAAATGATGTGTTGATTATTATGAAAAAGAATACCTGGGTGTTAATATCACATAAATAAAAAATAAATATCAATCTTTTTGTAATTTTCTATGAATGTATCCAAGCAAACTCTAGAACAACGATGAAATGACAACAATAACAAAGGATTATTATAATAAACGAAATTATGTTCGATATGACGCCGTTTTTTTTATGCCAATGAACAGCTTGACATTTTTCTTGCATCTGCTATTGCTGAGAAGAAAACCTATTCAAATGTTAAGTTACCTTTTTCGACCGAGACGATGTGCATTTAATGAATACTAGTGACTAATATAAAAGTCTAAAATGATTTGGTTTTCCGAACCTTTGTTCTTACTGGGTCTTTCGAACAGAAAGCTGTAGTCACATAGAAAATATCCTACGCTTGTGGTTGGTTAGTATGTATAAGCAGCTCAAGTTATTGAGACTTTGCGTCAAGCTGAATTTCTATTCAGAACTACGGCTAGTATTAATTGTAGGAAAAATATCAACATTACCTTGTGTCACAATTATTTTACTAAATACATATTTTATTATCTGTAAAAACCAAAATGAATCATACTACTCATGTAACAGAAAACAAATGGAATGTATTAAATAAATAAATAATAGACAACCGGTTTATCTTTTTTTTTTTTTTTTTTATTAATTTGAATAAGATTTTTTTTGTCGATGATTGAGATTTAAATGATAATGTTTAGAATTCTCTTCATTAGAATTTTGAATTATTATATCAGATTCATTATGATGATCAGTTTCATTTGTACTAATACTATTACCATCTTCATT
Organism: Rotaria sordida; assembly: GCA_905250125.1. NCBI lineage: Eukaryota > Metazoa > Rotifera > Eurotatoria > Philodinida > Philodinidae > Rotaria > Rotaria sordida. The sequence goes on along the minus strand of CAJNOL010002636.1, from coordinate 15,823 downwards.
TATTAAACGTTTATGTTTTGTACGACGATTTTGATACCATACTTTAACCTAAAAGATTGATTTATTTTTTTTTTTTGTTCTAATTGATTTTCTTACTCTAGCTTCAGGTAAATTAAGATGTTTTGCTAATTCTTTACGTTCTTGTCCAACAATATAATGATTTTTTTCAAATGCATTTTCTAATTTTAATAATTGTGATGGTGTAAAAGCTGTACGATTACGTTTTGGTTTACGATATGAATTAAGAAAAAATGTAGCCATCGATCCTGAGTCTAGAAAATTAAATTAGTTTTTTTTTTTCTTTCAATAAAAACAACAAACTAGTAGGAAATTGATTTGTATGTCGAAGATATTGAAATATTGATTCATGTTGAAATTGATAAATACTTGTTGTTTGTAGTGGTAGCCATGTAATCGGTGGTGTATAAGATAATGATCGATTTGAAGTTTTTGGTGAGTTATTATTTTTAATAATATCATCAATACAAAATCCATTTGATTTTCGTGATGGTGAATCATTATAAACAAGCATGATTAATTGAAACTTCTCTAATGCGTTGATAGAATGAATTAATTTATGTTTGAATTACCTTTTTTTCTCTATCTGATCAATGATTGGATGAAGAGAAAAAGAGAGAAAGAAAGAAAGATATGATTTAGTTTTCTTTTATAATTATAATTGAAATATGTGAAATCTAATATCAATTGGATAGTTGTCTTCAATTGTCAACCAATGATGATCATTTATATTAAGAAAATATAAAGTTTTATTCTGCTAAGTTGATTGTATTCAATTGAATTTATTTTCAAACAACATGTGTTACCCTTCATTTGAAGCTTTTGGTTAACTTGATATTTTTTTTTTGTTTGTGATAAATCGACAGCTGTGAACTAAAAAAAAAAAATATTCAAAAGACTATGTAAATAAGAATTGAAAATAATATTTTTCAGATTGTTACTCATCCGTAAACTAAACATAATGAACATAGAATTGATTCAATTAATTTTAATTATTTTATAACATATGAGAAAGAGAGAACGACAAAAAAAAAGGTGTTATTCTTGAAAAATCATTTTACAATTTCATAGCATGTAGATATTGTCAATTGACCGATGGGCAAAGAAAAACATTGAAACTGTGATTATAAGGCGGGAAAATAAGACATTCATTTAAAGATACTGAAATTAAATTCATGAATTACTAAAACTTAAATTTTTATTGATTGAATTCGAGTCTATGTTATTTTATCGAATACAAGCAAAACTTATTATTTTTGTTTTTTGTAATTTTCAGAAAGAAGATTATCAAATCTTTTTTGCATAATATCAGATAGTATTTTTTTTTTTTTATTGGTCGAAATTCCGTCATCTGCAATGAATTCAATGTAAATTTTAATAATAGAAAATTTCGAGTATTTTTTAATTATCGTTCTTTCCTTCAAATCAATAAAATATAATCTTAACAGTTAAGAGATTATTTCTTTTTTGCTTTTCTAAATAACAATTTATTTCTCCAAAGTGTCATTTATGTGTATGAGAGAAAAAGAAAATAGATATTTGTACATGATTGGTTGTGTATATATTTGCATAGAGCTTCTGTATTGTGTCACTTCACTTCATCAACACTCTTCTTCGTTTGTCCAGACATTCAATCAATTGTTACTTTGCTTGAGGGTTAATTCCAATTAAAATAAGAAGAAGAAAAGAAAAATATAATGTTGCTCTTCGTTTTTTTTTTGTCGATTTCCTTAATATTATTGGATATATTGTTATCACAATTACACATCATGTTCAATTATATTAACTTGCTGGATGCAAAAAAAAAAAGAATTAACATGTGCTCAATACTTATCGTTCGTTAAGTGAACAATATGATTAGTTTTGAAGAATAAAGCTTCTGTTTATTGTTAAGTATTGTCGTTATCTTGATCTTTTTTTTTTTTTTTATTACAATAAGTTACATCTGTAATAAAATTTCATTCGTAATACTTGCTAATCTATTTGAATAAATGAAAAGACGTGACTTTCTAATCTTTGAATATTATCATTCAATACCAAAGAGAAGAAGTTGTTTGATGTAGCGCTATATGAATATAATGTTTAAATAAAGATCATTGACTATTATCGTCAGTCTTATACTTCAAGGAGAGCATAAATTCGGACATAATAAACTACTGTTTTAAATACATTTAACTGATAAATATATGATCGATTTGAAATATGATCTTGTTCGTTTTCTTCATTTTACTTAACAATAAGAAGGATGAGTTTATAATCACTATTTTTATTTCTTCTGTTTATTGATAAATAAATGATATAGGTGATCAAGATAAGGATTAGTCAGATGTATATATATACATTGATATGCACACGTGTATAGTTTTTTGAAAAATAGAAAGAAATATCTTGTTCAATCACATAATAGAAAAGATATTATTTTGAAAATACTTTCACAATCACAGTATGATTTTCAAACCTTGTATTTTATACGAAAAAGTATATTATTTAGTTTCTTCTATAAAACAGCAACAACAAGAAAGACAACATCATCTTAAATTTCTAAAATTCAATCAATTTTGCTAAGTGTACATTTGATTGTTGTTGATGACGCTGGAATAAAACGCAGTGTTCGTGTTATAATTGTGGATACAAACATGTTTCTTTCGATGTATTCAATTCATCATCTGTAGATGAATTTTCATTACAAACGATTTCTTTTAATAAAAATAATATTATTTTCTGCTTCTATGACCTGTTCCCGAATACGATAAATCGTATAGGTTGTCACTTTTATGCTTTTACATAAATTAGCAGTTTAAAAATATTTTGAAACGTCAAGATCTTATCAATTGCCGAGTTGAATCTGGTACAGAGATCATACATAGATTCATGCTATGGGTCGAGTCGGATGCTGTACGATGAACAATTTCTATAGAGCATGTTGACATGGCTTATTTTCTATCAAAAGCGTATTTTTTTCAATAGGGATAACAAAAGAACGTGGCAAATCTTTAAAAACCAAGTTTTCAACAGGAAAATTATTAGAATAAAATGTTTCATATAGAACGATAGAGTAAAAGCTCTACGATTTATTCCTTAGATCTGTCTACTTCGATCTAATATGATAGAAACTCGTTCACATTCTGGATCTAGGACTTTTCCAAACCCTTGAAGTAAGTTTACAAACGAGTTGAAATAAAGATTACATCGTTTTAGTTATTGTTCGTGAAGTTTTAAATATTTCGTTTTCGATGCGTTTCAATTTCCGATTTCAAAGATGATGTCGACTTCTATTCACTTCAAACTCTGAAAAAGTCAACAGCTGCATTCTGATCATTTTTTGTGACATCAATCGAGTTTGATCAAGACTGTAATTAGCGGTTTCTTTCATACAGGAATGAATACGCATCTTCTTCCTATTTTTTTTAAAACTAATCATCATTTATGCTCCACCTTCCTTCCCTCAATTGTCCTACGATGAACAAGAGTTCAAGTTAATTTCATTGTCATTTGCCGTATTTTGTTTATTGTGAATACTCTTACGCTATCTGGTTTACCGAATTCTATTTTCTTCGCTATGACGAATATCAATTTGAATCGTTTAATTTCTTATGACATGAATCCAATCTAATGGATAGAATCAACAGAAGCTATATTCACATAAGAGATCAAAACAAATAAGAAAATCTCGATTCGGTCTCGTTAAAAAAGAAAAAAAGTCATCATTCGATTTCTCTGGTTCACACTGGGTATCGTACAATTAATTGGATAAATGGACAGCATAATGTATGCTATATCCATGACAGAAAATCCACAATACTTTCACTTTTTGATATATATATTGTACGTTTTGGTTGTTTAGTAACTGGGTTTTCTGTAGATCAATTCTTCGTAATATATTAGTATCGTATATATGTATACAAGTAATGACATAGATCTATAGTTTCGAGAGATCATTCAGGAAGACCTTCGTAAGGGAATAGGTAAATACACTTTATGCTGTCCTTGACAACTGCTAGCGACAATTCCACAATCATTGAATTTTATTCGGATTTGTTAATTAGTTTGATATAACTTTTGTTATTTTGAAAGTCATTTGTAAGATCTCTTGAATGATGTATCTAGTTAGAAACAAAGAAAACATGACTTTTCTTTCGAAATATGAAGTTGTCAAATAATCTAACCAATATCGAAGCAAAAATGAAAGAATCGAGAAAATAAGGATATATAAATGACTAAATAGAAGATGAATATCATATTTGAATATTTTCTTACACATCATCTTCATTTGTTTTTGTTATTCACTTTGCACAAAAATATTAAGTATATTTCTTAGCTGTGATACTATAGCGCAGTCGAAATATAGTAGGGAAATTCATCCTACTTCATATCTCAGGGCATATGGACCTTAGTCATATGATCGATGATTTTTTTTAATACTGGTGGTACCTTTTAAACTAATGATTCAATTACTAACATTCCAATTAGATAGATTATTTTTTATTATCAAAATTTAGTACATACATCATTCAGTGTTTTATCCAGAGCGGTGCCCGAGTGAGCGGCACCCACCCGAAAATCGCGTTCGCCCCCTTGAGGCTTGCGATTATCGCACGACGAACTATATGGCTTGCCCCCCTCCCGAAAAAAATTTTTCGCCCTTCCAAAAAAAAACCTGGATAAAACACTGTTATATCATCGATTAGAATCTATTTATTTTTTGGATGTTTAATATTTATATAGGAAATGTGCTGAAAGAATATGCACAATTAGCCATACTTGCCTTTTACACTGAAATTCAGTTGACAATATCTTCATAAAATCATTCAGCATGCACTAAACACACTAATAATACAGATATAAATAGTTGCTAATCCATATTCTAATTTAAGTAAAAGCTCAACACCTTCGTGCTTCTCAAGTAATTAGATAAAATTATTTCTTGTTGTAGAAAATATACAAAGTGTTGTGATATAATGTTGTTGAAATTAATTAGATTCGTAAAGTATAATTTTTTTTTGCTTCATGTGTGTTTAAGATTATATACTATGATTTCGAGAGCTTTTTTGCCTGAGATCTAACAGGACTGAAATACACGTTGAAATGAAAGAAAATATTAATTCTATTATAACATTTTATTTCTAAATTTACATTCAAGACCAAAATTAATTGCTAGAGATCAATTAGTGTTGCAAATTTAAAACATGCACAAGTTTTTTTTTCTACACAGTCGAACAGAGAACAAAACGAGTTGTCTAGAAAAAGCTTATTATTCAGTAAAGTTCAAGATGACATTTGAAGAAGAGTTCAAATTTAATTAGAAACCGATTTCTAACATTAAATTTATTCTCTTCTTGTGATCGAAATTTTTCAAGACTTTTATCTGGATTATTCATACAAAATTGATTTAGAAAAAAAAGTAATTTTAAAAATAGGTTTTATATCAAAGTCAGACATTTTAATTACTAGCATTCCACTCATTCATTTCTAACTGTCGCTTTAGATACATTTATCAAGAACGAAAAATTCGAATTTAAAAATATTCATAGATTTGGTATTATTTCAGTATTTCGAATCTGCAAAGAAATGGATATACATCTGCTACCTAAACCGTCATTATCAACTGTGAATTAAAGAATACAATCAAAGTTTCACTGGCACTGCATTTGAAGAATCATTTTCTTCTTTTTCATGGGATTCAATACAAAGTACATTCGAAGTTTTTTGAATGCGACTAGAGTTTTACTGAATAAGAACATATCTCTTGTTAAATACTTCCGTAGTTTTTTAGCTAAAAAATGAAACTTTCTTTTTTTATAGGAGAACAAGTGAGAGAAAAGCGTCATTTTCTTAGACACGTCTTTAATATTCAGTCAAAAAAAAAGTCAATGTCATGAAATATTATTCTTACTTTTATTACTCTAATCAGTTCTAGTCTTACAATATTGATTGCTTGCATTTTCTTGTTTATCTTGATCATTCATCTACAACAAAAAAAAGATGTTTCACTTCTTCTTATAACAAATACATATGCAGCTATGCTTGCATTTTCTCTCATGATTTTATTACTGACTATTAATACTCTTAAAGGAGATTTATATGGTATTGATAGTCTTACTAATAAAAAATCAATTGAATGTCGAATTCTAAATTTTCTTTCTTATGAAACATTTGGCTGTTTTTATATGAGTTGTGTCCTTCAAGCATTTTATCGATTAACAAGAGTTGTATATACTAAATATAAATTTTTACAGGTATGTAAATTTTAATCGGTTCTTTTTTTTCTTCTCATGGATAGTTTTGAAATATACTTGATGGAATTATTTATATTGATGTTGAAGTAATCTAAAAAAAAAAACTAAGAATGTAATTGTAGGCATTTTCATTCAATTTAATATGCGTTGTACTTCAATGGATTATTTATTTTCTACTAATACTTCCATCATACTTTTGGTCAGAACTATATTATTCTTCATATGAATCAGATTATTCATGTAGTATTCGATATGAAAAAATTCTTGAACTTTCTTATACAATTATAAATATCTTCTTTTTACCTCCTGTTTATTTGGCCTTAATCTATGCTCGTTTGTTGTATTTTATTCGTTATAAAGCTCCTCAATTGTTACATGCGCAAAAACGAAGAAGAGCACATCGTGATCTTGCTGTTACTCGTCGTATTTTATTTACTGTTATTGTTCTTATTCTACCAGGAATACCAAATCTAGGTTTCACTCTGATGACAAATGTTGATTTTCGTTTTTCAGGCTCATATTATATGTATCGAATTCAATTTATGGGTCCAATATTAACTGTGTTCACACTTAGTATAGTGATTGCATTTATTACTCCACAAATCAAACAAATACTGTTAAAATTAAAATGCTGGAGAAGTCAAGTAGTACCAATGACAATACAAATGCGAAAACTACGACAACCTTCTGTTCTTCAACTAACACGAAATCAAATTTAAAACTGTGAATCGATCTATTTTGATTATATTGAACTTCTTTCATCTTTATTCGTTTTATTTCTAATAATAAAATATCGATGATGAAAAGAGACTTGAATAAGATTTTAAGTCTAAATATTATATTTGATTTATTTGAGAAGAAGAAGAAGAATATGAATGTAAGTTAGATTGTTTCATTCATCGACATCTTAACGATTTGGCATACATTCGAGTTTATCATTCATATCCTTTGATAATATGAGATCACTTGTTGATCGTTTCAGTTGCGTGAAATTTTTTTTTATATAATTATATGTTGAATTGAAACAAACCGTTCAATGTGTGACTGAAAGTGACATATGACAAATTTTTGTGTTTTGATTAACCATGGGAAGGACCGATGTATGTCACAACTTAGTCAATATCCTATCGGACGTGCAATCCGAGACAAACATCTATTAGCAACTTGTTCAGAATAGTTTCCATGACTGGCGATACCAAAGTTTGAATACAGTGCCATATGAATATCTGTCAAACAATGTAATCACTCATGAGGGAACGTCTTCAGATGTCAAATTGCTTTTCGACCGAGACGATGTTTAATAGAAAAGTCTAGAATAGTTTGGTTTTCCGGGCTTTCGTTCTGGAGATATCGAAGTTTCACTGGCTTTTTCAACAGAATACTGTGTCATGTGGAAAATCGACTTTCGATTTTAAAACTTTCTATGACTAAAGTTCTCACTGAGATTAACTTATTGAACAACTTGTAACTTTTTTAGTATATCATGCCCTGAGATATTACCATATTCTCTCATGTGTAAAAAAACTAAAACTTGCACAATCAACTAATCTCATTGAGAAGTTCGTTCTTGTAAAGTTTGAAGTCGAAAGTCGATTTTCCACATAACACTGCTTTTGGTTAGAAAATCCAGTAAAATTTTGATATTGCAAGAACAAAAGTCTGAAAAATCAAACCATTTTAGACTTTTCTATTAGACATTGTCTCGGTCGAAAAAGTAATTTGATACCTGCAGATATTCTCTCGTCAGTCATGACAATATAACATTCGACGAAAATCATACACGACCATAAGAGGTATCGTTTTCAATATAATTTTTCTTTTTTTCCGCATATTTAGATTTGCAAAGAATGAAAAAAAAACTTTTTTCTTGTGTGTTTAACAAATTCTCTCTAACATATATATAATGTGAGAGAGAAAATAACCAAAATTTTTATTTATTTATTTATTTATTCTTTTTTTTTTCTTCAAATGTTTTTTAACACCAAAACCATTTTCAGAATCGTTATATTCATGTTTTCGTTTTTTGTTTGATGATTTCATATCATCAAAATCATCATTTTGTTTATCTTTGTTTTTACGTTTTCGTCGATTATCTTTTTTATCATCTTCAATTTCTCTTATTTGTATTCGAGCTTGTCGATCAGCTTCATTAACACGTTCTAATAAAAGCATAACTTCATCTTCATGTGTAACATATTGTGATAATTGTTTACCAATCAGATATTCAATACGTTGATATAATTCAATATCATATTGTGTTACAAATGTTATTGATTTACCACTACGACCAGCACGTGCTGTTCGACCAACACGATGTATATAATCTTTTGAATGTGTTGGAATATCATAATTAATAACAATATCAACATGTGGAATATCCAAACCTCTAGAATAATAATTAGATTACTAGTTTGGATATTTAAAAATAAAAAAAAAACAACTAAACATTACCGACTAGCTACATCAGTAGCTATAAGAATTGATCGAGCTTTGCCTTTAAATTTGTTTAATGCACCAAGACGTTTTGTCTATAGAAAAAAAGTTTCATCATGTAAATATATAAATATGACTAATCAAAATGTTAAAGTAACTCTCGATAATAAAAATAGAAAAACGAATAAGTGAGATTGGCAAACTAGAGCGTAACAAAAATTCTAGTTTTCTAGGTAAATATTAGCAAAAAAACTAGCCCGGGAAAGAAGACTCTCTTGTGGAGGAGTGGCTGCAATTTCTATAGTCTTATGCCGTATTATAAGGAAGGAATGTTTACGAGATTCCATTCAATGAGTGTATTTATCGAATTGAATGACGCGATCATATATACATATCCAAGTAGGTCTCGAAATGGGTGGGCTTTCAGGATCCGTCGGATCTAAACGATTGTGTACCTTATCACCGATAGCTTCGATCATCGAAATGGAAATTACCGAATTTCAGCGGGGAACATACTGATCATCTAAACTTCTATCGAGCTGCTCCGATCGGATTTTTTTTACATGGATAATGCATCTCGCAACTGATAACAATTAGGAATCTTTATTATCTGAACATTTTTGAAATTTACGTTTCGTCAATAGATAAAAATAGAAAATCTATTCAGTTCGATGACATTTCTCATTCAGATACAAGATCGAGTGTACTATTAGCATCAGTGTTAACCGTGTAACTTACAATAATAGCTGACCTCTCTCATTGAAATCAGTCAGTGAGTATTTTACTCATGAAATCTTTTTATTAATAAATGATAGTCTTCAAGAAATTGCAGTACCCACGAACACATCTTGCTCTTTCAGTTTAATAAGTTATTTAACTTAAACTGGAGGCAAACAGTTTAGACATGCAGTATTTTTGACTCTTTCCTCAATGGTAACAGTTAGAATCAGTCAAAGAAAGGATTAGCTGAAATCAAATTCCAATCCTATCTTCAGCTAATGGCAATCATTGTACAATACGCCTGCAAGGCTGTGACTTCCGTAGAATAGGTGTAATTCACCGAAGATTGGTCACGAAGAGCTCGGAGATATCTCATTGTGTTTAGCAATGTTTTCTCTATCAGATGAACTTGTTCGAAAAAATCTGATGTTTTTTGAACAATCGATTCTTTGTTTTCATTCTTACTTGACTCATTTGTCCATGTAATGGTACAGTTGTAAAACCTAAATTTCTAGTTAATAATGCTAATCTTAATGTTGTTGTACAAGTTGAAGCAAAAACAATAATAGATTTTCCACTCATATCATTTAATATTGAAATTAAATAAACATCTTTATATTTAGCTGGTATAAATAAATATGCTTGTTGTAATTTTTCAACAGTTGAATATTTATCTGATACTTCAATTTTAACTGGATCACGTAATGAAGCACGTTGTAATTTTGCAACTTTTTTTGTCATTGTTGCTGAATATAAATATGTTGAACGTGTTGATGATGATGAAAGAATTTTAAGAATTTTATCTAAATCAACTTCAAAATCCATATTTAATATTCGATCAGCTTCATCCATAACTAAATAACGTATTGAACGAAGTGAAAAACCTTTTGTATTTTCTAAATGATCAACAAGTCGACCAGGTGTTGCTACAACAATATGTGGTTTTTTAGCTAATACTATCGATTGTGACATCATATCCATACCACCAACAATAACAGCTATGAAAAAAAATAAATAAAATTTTTATTGAAATAATCTTTTTATTTTTTCATACCACATTTAACACCAATACTTGAACCTAATGCTTCAAATTGTTCACTTATTTGATAAGCTAATTCACGTGTTGGTGTTAAAACAAGTGCAAAAAGACGTTGTGGTGATGCTAATAATGCTTGAAGTATTGGTAATGCAAATGCACCTGTTTTTCCTGAACCAGTTTCTGCTAAACCAATTATATCTCGATCTAAAAATTTGATTTAAAAACAAAAAAAAACATTTTTTTTTTGTTTCAATTAAATAAGAAATATACTTTGAAATGCAATTGGTAATGCTTCACATTGAATTTTTGTTGGTGTTTTCCAACCAAGTTTTTCACATGCTTCACATAATACATCATTAAGACCCTTAAATAAAACAAAAAGAATGATTTCAATCAGAATTAAACCTTAACAATAAAAGAAACATGTCTAAATTCTGAAATCATGAATTTCTCAAAAATGCAACTTTAACTATAGTGGCGTCTTACGCCCATACAATATTTTTCGTAGATGTAGTGAGAACCGAAAACCACATCCTTCTCATAATACAAAAAAAATAATCTATCTTGCTTAAAGCACATAGTTACTATCAGAATAATTCTTATTATATACAGGAATACAGTCAATATTTAAGGTTAGAATCAAAGGTGGAACCGGTACCAGTGTGTCTTATTAATTTTTTTTGTCCTTATGAGGAAAAGTCTCCAAGCAATAAATTGCTTTCGAGCTGCTATGGTGGATCGTCGGTTTGAACTGAACTAACAACAATTTGAACTAAAGACAACGTGAGTTTTTCAGGAAATTATATCATAATTTGTTGTGATAATTCGATATTCATTCTGCACGTAGCGTGGGTAAATCGGACTGTGTTCATCAACATCCATATTTCTAAATCGTTTTTTTTAAAATATCATTTTTGTTGTATTTTTAATGTTTTTGCACTCCATTCGATATTTGATTCCATTTTATAATCACAATTAGATGATGTGTTCAAATCAAAAACATCTCATTAAATTGAAATAATGAAACATAATCTTTAGTGAATTCTATGAATTTCAGTAAGTTAAATAATATAACTGAAAGGTAGTTTTCTTAACAAATTTGAAAAACGAAAAATTGAAACCTAAGATTATTTTCAATTTGAATAAATTAAATTTAAGAAAGAACTGAAATTGAATTTAAGGATACCCCTCCCTCTTTTTTGACACTTGCTGGTTCTCGAAGATGGTACAACCGATCAAGCTGGAATTTTTAGTACAGATAGAGCACTAAAAATAAAGAGATATGTGTTCGAGGAAAAAAATTTAAAATAAGTTTTTATAGAGTTTTAAGAAAAACTCTGGTTTTCCAGAAGTTCGCATCTTGACACATTACGACCCCTTAAAATTTGTCCGATTGGACTGAAAATTTGTTTATAGACACCTAACACTATTCCTCAGAGGTAAATTTAAGGATTTCCAAGAATCTCGCTTTCTTTTTTTTTATAAATACGCCAAGATTTGAGTTTGTGCTCCAGGTCTTGGCTTTCACGATCCTGTAACTCCGAGTAGGAACGTTAAAAACGCTTGATTTTACCTCTGGAGAATACTTTGAAGTATTAGTGGTAAAATTTTCAGTTCGATCGGACAAACTAAGAAGGAGTCATAAGCAACCAAAATTTAGAAAATCGTTGTTTTACAAAACGCTAAGTAAAAGAAAAAAATTTTCTCGATCTAATAACTACGTAAAAGTAAAATATTTAGGGTCGAATAATGTTTCTAGTTGCATGTGGCACTTCAGGCTATCGTATCTTAGGCTCAGCTCGAAATCGAGTTTTTGGTCACCAAAGAGGGGGGGAGGTATCCTTAACAGATTTCGAACTTCGATTTTATATGGTCATGAAAAATTCAGATCGGTTCCATCTTTGATAAGATCGAACATTTATTTTACAATGAAAAACTTCTGTAAGTTTATAGACAATTTTTTTGTGTAATACTTACAAGTGATTTAAAAGTGATAATTTCTTGTAATGGATTTTCTTCTACTAAATGATTTTCATTATCCATTATTTATCTGAAAAAAAAAAAATTTTATTTCTAAGCATAAATTATTGTTTGTTCAAGTATTCATTAATAAACAATTCATTATTTCGAAGCTAAGAACGAAAGAAAAAAAAACACAATACATGAAAACGAAATATTTCGAATAAGAGAAACAAGGGCGTGTAACTCAGCGGTAGAGTGTTCGCTTTGCATGCGAAAAGTCTTGGGTTCAAACCCCAACTCGTCCAGATTATTTTTGTTCTTTTTCTTTAAAAAAGAAACTTACATTGAAGAATATTTTTGCATTATTCTAATAATCATGAATGTAATTGTTTATTTTGTGTTTGATCAAATCGAAGAAAATGAACATATACCTAATACGGAACTTTTATCTAGAGTAGAATCTAATGGTTGATTAAAAAAAAAGAAACTACCAAGGGATAGTTGTATTGCTTATTGATTTAAATCAAGAAGAGATTTGTTTTTATTGAATTACCAAATGATTGTTCAAGAAAATAGAGAATTTCTAAATGATTAGGATCAATAAATGAACGAGCTTCTAAATCTATTTGAATATTTCAGGTTGATTGAAATCTTCTTTGTCATTATCATTTTCTGATGACGAAGATGAATTTGAACGTTCAGGTTTCGTTATTAGGTTTTCGTCTTTTAGATGTACGAGGCATAGAAAAAAAAATAAAAATTCGAAATGAAAAAAAATAGATTGGATGTATAGAAAATTCAGTGCATTATTTCATAATTATAGTCTTTTTGCTTTATTATTATGACTCATTTATCTAAATGGATAGGTTAATATAGATAAACCAGTTAGGAAATTGAATTTAGAGTAAATACTACTATCAATATTTCTAATAAAAAGATAAATTTCTCTTTTTAAAGAATATCATTTATTTTTAATGAATACGAAACACTTGGATTTATAGATGTCACTAGTTGACAGGCATAGTAAACTATAAAAGTATCGATACAAGACTTTCTTGTTACGAATTTATATTTCAATGTACTTAAAAAAGTATCAGTTATATTTCGATATCTAACGGGTGATGCAGAAGTTTGTGCAAAAATGTCGCTTTATTTTTCCTTGGCTAAAACAAGTTGAAGAGAAATCGAAAATACCTATTAGGAATCTGCATCGAAAGCATTTTCTAACTGTATGATCAAAAAAGTTTTAACATGTATTGGCTTCGAGTAAAAAATACATCTTTAAACACTACTAAAATGTACGCTGGGAAAACATCTCAATGTAGTTGTGAGAGAAAGAAACTGTTCTCTCATTATTTTTTGATTTTCTCGCATGTAGTCCATTGTATTTTTCTGCTCTTTATTTCGTTAAATTTGCTGTTTAATTCTCTACGAACTTGATAGAAAACCGTACGAAATCGCTTTGGATAACACGAAAAAAAGGAAACTGAAAACAACGCACTAAAACCGAATGTGGAACTGATGAGGGTCTGATAAGATTTTTTCGAGATCCAAGTGTCACCATTGCTATTCAAAACAGATACAATGTTGATTTAGGATACTCGAGCTACAAGTATACCCCAGCTCTTATGTTGCCAATTCACAGAAATGGCAAAAGCGAGCACTGGTCAATACAAAATGGACATCAACGTGAAAATGATGAGAACTTCGAAGTTGTTTTTGTTTGGCAATGTTGTTTCAAAAATTTCAATAGTATTCGTTATATTGATTCCTGAAAATAGAACATATATTCTAATAGATAGAAGAGCACAACATTGTGATAAAATGAGCCGAAGGATATCACAAAATACAGAGGGATTGATCATTTTGCTACAGTCGTTTTGAACTGTTTTTCTTTTACAGTGTACATTTTAGTAGTGTTTAAAGATGTGTTTGTTACTCCAAGTCAATACATGGTACAACTTTTTTGATTTTACAGTTAGCAACCACTTTCGACGTAGATTCTTAAATAGGTATTTCCGATTTCTTCCAAACATGTTTAGCCAAGGAACAATGGAGCGACCTTTTTTGCAAAAACTTTTGCATCACCCGTTATTGATAATAATTCTTTGAATATATTATATCTTTCAAATACAATTTATCAGTTTTTTTCCCTCGTTTCAATATTAAAAAACTATTTTATTAAATCGAAATAAACCAAACATAAATAAAGATAATAAATGAGATTTATTTTTATTTTTAAACAGAATGTATCAATTCTATATATTATTTTATTTTTGAATCTCTAATATAAATAAATCTATTAATATTATAATATAACCATATTCAATAGAATTACAATTATAATAACAAAAACAAGAGAAACATCTTATTATATAAATCGATTATTTAAAATGTTAATTAAAATAAATATATATATATTGAAAAAAAAATTATATAGAATAAGTTGTTGTTTTTTTATTTAAATTAAAAAATGAAAATCTCATCCAAGAATACGCTGCAAGACTTGATCGTTGTTCGGAATTTGATCGATTATCATCAGATAAATAAATTTGATTTGCTAATCTTTCAATAAGAGAATTCTTCATATTAAATGATGTCATACGCACTCTTTTTTTTTTCAATATAATAATTATATAACGAAACGACGAAAAAGAATAGAGAACCCTTCAATAATCAATTCTTTGCAGGAAAGAAAATAATCTTATGTTTTTTTCTCTCTTCCATAAAGTATATCTTATGTGTTAAACTTAATTTTAGAAGAGAGAAGAAAAAAAAACGACTAGAGATAGAATAGATCAATTAGATTTTATTTATTTAAATATTAATATTAAATGAAATTTTAAATAAAATCAATATAACGTTAGAAAAATACTCGTGTTCGATCTTTATTACCTAAAACAAGTTCAGCTCTAGTTCAGAACTGATGAACTGTTCTAAACGCTTACTACCACAAACTGAACTATTTGAACAGTTCTTTTCAACGAACTGAACCTTTCCAAATATTTTAGCCCTATGAGTTGATCATCATGAAAAGTTACACATACCATCTTCAGGATTCCTTAGGGGCATCACAGGCTGGATATCTATGACTCCTTAAGTGTTCTATGGGGATACTCATAGGTCCGAAAGTTCTATTATATAGGGGGTATCAATAGTTCCTCAAGTCCTATTAAATAAGGGTGTGGGTATGGGTGTTTATCTTCTCTTCACTTACACCCACACCTCAAGAATAGTCGAAGAACATCAATAGTAACATTTTATCTATGCTTTCATCGCCTTCACACGATATTAGACTCTCAATTGACTAAAAAATTAACCTACTAATACAGAAATTCATCATACATTTTCAAACAATGATGTCTATTGACTTGTTTCTATGTATACAAACACTTATGGTAATATAAGGTGAGAA
>CAJNOL010002635.1:18283-34608 GCA_905250125.1 Rotaria sordida | reverse complement strand
TGATCCAAGTGATCATCTTCTCATGTTGCAAATACCAAGAAACTTAATCGTGCATATATGCAAACAAATTACATAGAATTCTATAGGTTTTTAGCGATTTATTAAATTTTTAATGAAAATTTTCGTAAAGTGGAGTATAGTTTTTTATACTCCGTTCTGAATATTTCGCGAAGAAAAATAATTTCCAACTGATTTGGTCTTCTATAGTATCTGGCAAAAAGGCATCTCAGACTCTCCTTTGTTGACTGTTGAAACCCCCCGATCGATAATTAATGTTCTTCTCGAATTATATGACTTGGATCCAGCTCTCTTTAATTCTGCAGTTGACATTGGTAAATGGATGATTTTCTATTGTCCAAGTAGTTGATAATGAACCCGTTACTGCTAGTTGTAGCCGGTAGATGGTCGAGTTGCCGACTAGCAAATAATTGATACATCACCAGCTACCAGATATTTTGCTACGTCAACGCAAGTCATTTCCTCTAGAACACAATGATTGTCAGTTAACATCACGTGTCAGCTACTTTACAGAAGCATGATAATGGTGGGTGTGGGATGTGGGTGTGGGTACGGATGTGCGGATGTGGGTAAAATATTAGCCGATAGAAGATTGAACTACACCTACCAACCCACACCTAAGCCCCATGCACACCTCCACCTACATCCCACACGCACAATCACGTCCATCCTTATACGCACATCTCCAGACCTACACCTACACCCCAGTTCTCACCGTCAAGCTAACAAATTTAAAATATGACGTGCTTGTAGCATGTGTACCGTGAGATATTCCACTTTTCATTGAATTCTCTCTTTGAGGGTAGACTGGGAAGTGTAAGATGTTGGGGGTGGGGTAGGTGTGGGTGTGGATGTGTTTGTGCGTATGGAGTGTCGGGGTGGATATGGCTGTGGGATGTGGATAGGGTTTGAATGCAGGTGTGCTCCAATCTTCTGTCAACTCATATTCCACCCACGTTCACATATTCACACCAACATTCACACCCATGATCGCCTACACTCACCTCCATACGCATTCCTATAGTCACATTCACACCCATACGCATACCCACATTCCATATCCTACACCGAACACCTCACACCGTACCCTCGAAGAGAAAATTTGCTGAAAAATTGAATGTCTCACGCTACGCATGCCACAAGCGCGCCATATTTTAAATTTGTTAGTTTGGCGGTGAGACCTTTATTTTGACCCGAATACGTCCAATTTCTCTAACTTACAATACAGATCCCTCCATTATTAGTTAAGTAACGGTCGCTTCTCTCCTCCATATGACTACACTACTGAATCAAAATGTTTCCTCAAACTTTATGAACTACAAACATTATGACATTAACAACATATGTGCTTATCTCAAAAAATAGAGATCAGCAGCAAAATATGCTCCACAAGCACGCTAGATGTTGCAGAGTAATGATATGTGCAGTTCTGATTCATTTTGAATCTCATAATTTTTCTGAAGCAAGAATTTTCTACATCTGGACTTCGTGGTTTTCTAGTTCCCTACCTTGGCCCTATATGATCGAAATTTAATTGAAACTGATTGAATTACTGGATATTGAGAAGCATCCTACTGTTAGTGTCGATGCGCAAAAACACCCAATAGATCGCACTCTGCAGGCAGTGATCTGATCAAATTATGATAAATTTCCTTTATGCCAGTTCACAGGTGCTCATCTATTCTTTCCTATTGATCTCCAAAATTTTCAAACATAAATTCTTTATTAAAGATAAAAGGTGTTTGTACAAAATAAAGTTATGGAAATAGATGCAGACACTAGAATGTTCAGATATTGATCTAATATTGTGAATACACATCCAATATGTATGTGAACCTGTTTTCTTTTGAAGAGTTGTAAGATTCACCAAGTATGATGGAAGCACAGAAAAAATTTATAAGTGCATAAATTTATCATTTTTCAAACTTGACAAGAAGTGCCCATAAGAACGAGACTTGATGTCTTTTTTTCAATCACTCATTCGAATCTACAAAGTTGTCAAAAACTTCCTCATAACTTTTGACTAGATAGAAAAATATCAGTTGATTCTTTTATAGAAGTCAAACTCTATATTAACATAATTTTGAAATATTTAAAAGAACGAACAACTGCGTTCGGATTGAAATGTATTCTATGTTAAAATTTTTATTTTGCTTTTCATGACATACTTATAACGAGATTTTTTTATTATTTTATTGTAGAGCAAAAGTATCCACATTCACGTTAGTAACTTATCAGAAATATGAAGCCAATATGCTGCGTATTCAAATTTTTCATGTCTATTACAACATTTTCATGTTTTATATACCTTCATTTGTCTGCAGTAAGAAATACATTTCTGAAAATTTCAGACAGAAATAGAGGAGTACAGATCAAAGCTTTTGGGCATCATTGGAGTTCATTTGAGTAGACTTCAACGCATTGTAACTAATATAATGCGATTTAGTAACTATATAATGCACCGATGCTCACAAGGAAGTTATTTTAGCTCTACAACAGCATAATCAATTTCAATAGAATTCGGATCACGTATAGTCAATGTATGGAATTGCAAAAGCGAGAATTTTTGACTCATAATGTCTTTACCTTCGTAGGTTATGAAGTCCCTAGTGAAACAGAATCGCCCATATCATTACTCTGCTGTACCCATTTGAATAACGATACGGTTTTGTAAACATCATATATGATTATAGGATTGGACATGCAGTGAAAGAGCAGAATGAAGAAAAAGACGACGTTCATGAGACTCGAACCGACATCTTCTGCTATCCGAGCAAATGAATTAAGCCAATAAAATCAGAAAACGTATCTCAATATGAGTTTAGCATCGCACTTTATCATCGCTGACGCTAACAGGATTTTGATATAGATCTATATTTAATGAATCGAGTCTGTGTGAGTAAGAGTTAAGAAAAGAGCTATATCAACTCCTCCTCCTTCGCTCAAGAAAGAGAATGAGAGAAATAAAAAATTGAAAGTGAATGATATATTTATTTACCTTAAATGACTCGAGAGAGAAAACCTATAGAACTGTAGTAAATATATTGACTACTGAATTAGTTTTTTCATGAAATAAAAGTAACAAAAATCGCTTTCGTTGAGCCAGGAATCTCGACACTCATCTTGTTACAGATATGTTTTTATTTTCGAGCGTTAACACAGGACTTTTCGTCATCTTCAGTCACTTGGCTTCAAATTTCAGACATTTTGAAACTTAAGGACGCTATACTAATCCCTTGATCAGAATATAGATGATGCTATAAGAATATTTGGACAAAGCGAGTGAAGAGAATGTTGATGATATCATGGAATATAAAGAATATTTTAAATATGCTCAGAATATATAGTTTTCGTAGAGAATACAAAAAATATGGGAATCTACATTTCCAACTTTTAACGAATAATTGTTTGTTTATTCCGTTTCTTAACGTGCTGGAAATGAATCCTTTCCCATATCTACTACTTCTAATATTCTATCTTCAATACGACTAGGCATACAGTAAACCCAAACCGTTTTGGTTTGGGTATTGAGTTTGTGCCTGGATTTGGGTTTGAGTTCTGTGTCTGTTTAGCTAGTACATTGTATTGAAGTAGACATTATTCTAATAGTAAATCCTAATATCTATAACTGTATGACTGAGTAGATATAACTGTTCTTAGGCTATCCTATGGCAATACACATAGCTCATCATCGGTTACTCTAGGGAGGTATCCGTAACTCTTGGTGACGCATCCAGGAGAGGCGGGGGCGGAAGGAGGGATAATTAGAACTATTTGCTATACTAGTGTTATATCCATAACTCTTCTTGTGATGTAGTAATATAGCCATAAGTTGTCGATGGTATCACCGTCGATGGACGTGAAGACTTTTCAAGGTGTCGACGACCGGCTTTGGCTGGCTGATGGAAAATGAGGTACTTACGTTCAGATGCGCTTGTTTTGGGCTATCTATATTTTATGGGTGGATGCGGAAGAGGTATCAATAAGTGATGTGTGAAAGTGTTAAGAGTAAATGACCGTTGTGGCTGTTAATTGTTTGTAGACACCGACAGAGGTTCGCTGGTGGTTATCGCGGATTGTCTCTAAACATCGTGCAGCGCTGGAGATCGGAAAGGTACGAAACGAACCCTTCGATTTGATTAGATAATTTCTTGAATCTAACTTTTTCATAGAATACATAGATGAAGCGCGTCTGATGAATGTACGAACGAAGGACTTACTCTGGTGTCCTCGAAGTGCGCGGTGTCTACTAGAATATACAGCGTTCGGTGGCCTACTCCAAGGTCAGTGAAGTAAATGGGCCTTTAGGAGTACGTGAAGACAGACATAGTGTTGTCCAGTATTTTTGTATTCCATAGTCTTGTACTCCCATATCACTTGGTAGACTCCGTGGACTTCCATTCTACTCTGTGGATTTCGCTAACTATCAATGTACTGTGGGAGTCGAAGGAGTACGAGACTACCTCGCTTCTCTTAATAATGCCGGCGCTCGGCGAGTCCACAAAGGTCAGAGTCAATTTAGTCCGGTTGGATTATATGAACTCTTGGGAGTACCGAACTATAGAAGTGGATTGTTTTCCATTTGGTTTCATCGGTGTTATTACAAATAGATGAATAACGATTCCACAAATTACTTGGAGCTTGCGAACATTGAGAATGCCAAAAGTACTTGTCCTATTGGTGCAGAGGGGCGTTTAGTATGTGCGAGATCTCCTCATTGAATCAGTATGTCTTTGAAGAAATAACAGATAGGAGCAGTTCTGAATTTGCTTCTATTCTAAAACTAACAGTTGCTTCACAAAATCTTTTTTGGGAAAAGTTAGAGAGAAAGGAATCCGGAGTGGATAGAAGTTGAAATTTGCAACGACTTTCTCGAGATTGTGTTCCAGCATTTTTTGAGGGGTTCCAGGTTTCAATTGTCACACTAAAGCGTTTTGCCCATTCGCGGAAAACTATACGCAGTCGTCGCATCCGAATTGACAGCTAGTCTCGAACTGTATCCTTGAGTTGTCAGTGCGAGAAGAAGTGCTGCAACAAAGTATACGAGGAATGACATGTTTAGGTCTAGAAAAGCTTGTTAGCGCAGCTCCTTTGGAGTTGGAATGTGGAACTCACATACGCTCTCTAGATTCATTAAACTAATACAAAATATGTAAAATGACAAGCCTCTCGTAGATTATAGTTGTTCTGTAGGACAATTGAAAGTTGGAGTAAGAACCTTTCTAACTTCTGCATTTCGAGCAGAATTTTTTTTCTACGGGCGTTCTATCTTCATTTTGGATTGTTTCTATTCACTCATTAACTTTCATTTTTATTTTAATTCGTTTTTCGTAACTCAACATTCTTATTATTAAAAGCATTGAATTAATTGGTAAATAAATCTGTTTTACATATTCATGATATATCCACAGAAGATCTTATGCACTATTATTTATGTTAATCAGCTCACAAACAATGACATTGATTATCTTGAAAAATTATAACCTGATCAATGTTTTGAAGAAAACTAGAAAGTCTGACGCCTGTTATTCTTAATTGCTAAGGTCTGTAATGGGGAGAGTGTCTGTAATGGAGAGCGGAAAGGGGAGCCGCAAAAACTTGAACTTAATACTTACACTCAGTATTTTCTTCGAAAATACGTGTGAGTTCCACAAAAATCCACATCCAGATTCGATTAGCCTTCTTACCTTCGATATAAACTTCACAAATGCCATTATTCCTCAACGAAAAACTGTTCAATGATGTAAAAGCAAAGTGCGAAATAGTCAGAGCCGTATCGAAGGGTCCCATTTGACCACTGCCATAACCATTCTTGAAATCTTAAGATTCAATTTTCCGTTCAGAAAGTGTCTATGTGACGACGTCATTGTATCCCAAAGTTTCTCATATCTGCTTTCCGTTAAACTGCCTGCTGCTTAAAGAAAAACTGTACCTCTTGATAAATGGTAATCCTCACGTACTCGAACTAAATATGTTCCGATTCAGACCCAAATCGACAAAAAATAACCCTAAGTAGCATCATCGGTCTATCCAAAAAGCCAGTACATGTCAAATCATGCCTAATCCCTGCCCTAGTCTCATTATACATGATGAAACGAGTATGGTCACTGGACAAAAACACCCATTACAACATAATAAAAAGACTTGCTAGTGCAGCCACTTTAGGAATGGAACGTGAAATTCATGTATGGCCTCAAGCTTAATTCTACTAACACACATACATAACTTGCAAAACCTGTAGCATATTTTAGTTGTTTTACAAGACAACTGATCAGTGAAAAAAATATGTTACTTATTTTTTTCTCATTAGTTCTTAAAATGTGTAATGGGGAACTGTCTGAAATGAAGGCTTCTCTATAAATGATAGGGAGGGAGAGTTTGAAAACCTAACACTTAAAACTTACACTTACTATTTTCTTCGAAAATATCTGTGAGTTTCACAATATAAGTCAAAGCAATCTCCCAACAACACGAACCATGAAATCCTAATTACCTATCAGAAAAACATAGGATACAGACAGAACAGGCCTTTAACCGCAAAAAGCTGAATCCTTGAAAGCCATGCGAGACTTACGAGATTCTTTTTAAACTCTGTCAAAACTTCGATGTACCTTACTAAATCCCCGTAAGAAACAGAACCAGCCTGTACGATAGCTCACGGAGCATTGTAGCTACGCATCCATACTCCATCCCCACCTCCCTCCTCCCTTTGGATGGTCGCTCTTGAGGACTTATAGCCACTCCTTAACCAAAGTTCATTCACAGTAGCGGATCCTACTACGAATAGTAAAACGAGACTTATGTGTACCTCAGGATAGTCTATGAACAGTTATGATTACCCCTTAGAATAGCTCATGAACAGTTTTGATTACCCGCCTATTAAAGCCAATGATGAGTTATATCTTCTCAGTCATATAATTATGAACATTAGAATGTACTATTCGGATAATACCTACTTCCATATATTATACAAACTAGCCATACACAAAGTCCAAACTCAATACCTAAACCCAAACCCAAATTCCCAAACGATTTGGGTTTGAGTTTGTGTTTGGTGCATGCCTAGATGCGACTCATCCTTTCAGTAGAGAGTTGGCAGCGCTTGCGCTGTATTACTTGTAGTTACTGACGAGAAGAAGAAACTGTAGGCACTACAATACAATAATCTGAGAATTAAATAAAAAATTTATAGAGAAAGAAACAAGATATTTTATCATAAAACAGCATATAAGAAATAAGAATAAGTGTTATTTGAAAATGTAATCAATCAACGTTTTCTGTTAAAAAGATTTTTCAGAATAGTATTTTAATTGTTAGATACAAGGATTTTTATGACCAAACTAATGATAGATTTATTCGAAAGTTCACCATGCATATACACTAGTCTCTTTTTATCGACGATAAATCCATAGAAAATTACATATGCACACAGTATTCTCATTTCTATTCAACAATGCAACGTATTCAGCATAGCGTTGCATTCAAGAGGAAAAGAGCGGATTTGGGATTTTGAGATTATTTCGGATTTCTTCGGATTTTTTTGGATTTTCGGATTTTCTTGGATATTTCGATTTTTTCGGACTATTTTGAGTTTTTAAGGTTTTTCTCAGTCTCTTTGTTGGATATTAGATTAATTTCAACATACCATCACCACTCCTTTTCATATGAGCTACCTCATAGCTTTCTACAGCTACTCAGTGGGATTAGAGGTGTAAGCCGTGCGGCTGAGCCGCCGTCGCCGCCGATAAACTCGAAAAATTTTAAGCCGCCGCCGCCATGACAGTAGAAATTTTAGAAATTTTTAAGCCGTCGCCGCTGAGGCACTTTAATTACAGCCGCCGCGCCGCCGATAGTATTCGAAATTTTAAAATTATCGAGCCGCCGCCGCCGGCAACTATTATAAATATCGATAACATTTCATTTATATTTTCCTTAATTCGATACTTTTACATCTTAGAACCCCAATATATCTCTTTTTCATTAACTTTCTCGCCTTCACCTTCATTTTCATGCTGGTTCTCTGACCAATCAGATGCTTGGGGTTCTAAATTGTGAATGAACCCTTAATTCTGTGTTGGTTGAAAGTTCTAAGTTATTATTTTAGTTTATGTCTCTTATATTAGATATATTTAGAAATACAAGAAGAGACGAGCATTTTAAATTTTAATTAACAAAAACAAAATAAAAACAACAAACTTGAGTATGCTAAGTGCTTTTACTTATTAACAATCGTGGTGGTGATTTCTCATTTATTATTTATCCTGGCAATTATATTTATTTTTAATTATAGACTTTTTTATTATGTCTAGATGTGAAATAAAGTTTTTCCACATGTGTTTGAAAATAAAAAGGCCAAGATATTGAAATAGGCCTTGTCTACACTAAAAATTTTGACGCTGAATTAAGAAACATGATTGGTTGAACAGTTAGTAAATATTTAAAACACTTGTAAAAAGTGCATTAAATTTATTGCAAATTTCAGAGCAACATTAAATTTGATGCACCAATCAATGTCTGATTCGATTTTCTAATGAGACTGACACAATTTTCAATGGGCGAGTCCTCTATGATTGAAGTGAACAAAAACCACGATTCATTTCGACGTCTAGGATTCTGATTGATGCATTAACTGTCAAATGTAGACACGAATTGATGTAACACGAATTTGATACTACATTATATTCCTAGTGTAGACAAGGCCATAGACTAATATTTTTATGATAATGTAGTACTTTTTAAACTTCAAGCCGCCGCCGCTGAGACACTTTAATTACAGCCGCCGCGCCGCCGATGGTATTCGAAATTTTAAAATTTTCGAGCCGCCGCCGCTGTGCAACCTTAGAATATCATATCTGCGCCGCCGAGCATTTTTAAAAAATTTTAAAAAACTGGCGCCGCCGCCGATCAGCCTATCGGCTTACACCTCTAAGTGGGATGCAGTTGAAGCTCATGAAAGCCTACCATACGACCGAATCAATAGTTCCTCAAGGGCTATCGTATGGAAATACCCATCAGTCCTCATGGTCTATTCTATAAGGAAGTGCAGAAATCCTCATGGCTTATCCTATAAGAGAACCCACAAATCCTTATGACCTATCTTATGATAGTATGCATAGGTCCTCATGGTCTTTCCTATAATGGCACCAGTAAGTCTGTATAATCTATTCTATGGTGGCATCCGTAAGTCCTCATCCCCTATCCTATGAAGTATCCATAAGTCCTCATGCCTTATCCTAGAGTGGTACCCATTAGTTCATATGGCTAATTGATGTTTGATGTAGTTAACTTTTCAAGCACTGTCTTACGGTAGTTCTGATTCCTCTTCAAAGGCTCTTCCGTGGAGAAATCTTGGGTACCGCTAACTGTTCAAGAAATATCTAGCATTGGTCGTTGTAGGTTTTCAAGAGCTTTTAGGCACAGGGCGCGTAACTGTTATACGGACACCACTCATCCGTTATTCACTAACTGGAATTTAATGTAGTATGAAATACTGGTTTAGGGATCGCGTAACAATCGTGTATTTGAATTTTTCCATTAAGAAGTAAAAATGGACTCTTCTTTTCAGCTCGACGTAACTGAGAAACGTTATGAAGTGGTTTTAATTCACAATTAGTATTATTTCCAGATCATTGCGTTAGACAAATTGGGCTCAACTTTTATTTCTCTTTAATCAAACTGTGACGATTTTTAGATAGAAGAAATGTTAATACTGATGGAATTATGCTTTATTGAGCTTATTCATATCATCAATCATCAACTGTGATGATTTATGATAGAAGGTATGTTAATGCAGATGGAGTTACACTTTATAATAATCCTTCAAATCATACAATTGCATCGTTTACATATGAAGCACACGTTAATATACATGAGTCGAATAAGAGATAATAAAATGAAAGATGAAGAGGCCAAGGAGAGAACAACGTAAGGAAGAACAAGTGATGAGGCCAAAGAGATTACAATATAAGAGTGAACGAGTGAATGGTGATATATTGAAAAGCGCAGTACGACAGAGAGAGAACAAGGTTCAATCAATCTTAGATAAATGTAAGAGTAACACGATTATGAACACTGTATTATTGATTGTACAAGAACACACTGAGAAAGTAAAGATATCATATAAGATAATATGCCTATTGGCACACAAACATGGATTGAATTTTAGATGCGTCACAGCTCCAGTTCCACAGCTCGCAAAAGCTCAGTCGAAGAGATGGTAGACAGCATCAGCTCAGCGAACTGAACCGAAGCTGTCACAAATCTAATTAGAGATACCCTATAAGACAGCTTTGAAGGCTTATGAGTACGTCCATACGATGGGCGATGAGGACATATGGTTATCTCCATAAGATAGCCCTTCGGGACTGATGAGTATCCCATAGGATAGGTGATAATGACTTATGAGTACGCATATAAGATATTCTTTGAAGGCTTATGAGTACCCGCATAGAATAGCCCTTGAGGGATTACTGTATTCCCATAGGACAAGTCCTGTGGACTTATGGATATCCGTCATAGGATAGGCCTCAAGGATTTGTGGATGCTCTATAGGGTAGGCGATCATCACTTATGAGTACAGTCATAGGACTTCTCTAAAGCACTGATGGGCAACCAATAATATAAGCTTTCAGAACTTATGTGTACCTCCATAGAATAGGTCTTGTGGAATTATGGGTACCCCATATGATAGACGATGATAACTTATGAATACTCTTACAGGATAGGCATTGAGGACTTATGACATTTCCATAGGATTCGTCATTAGAACTTATGGTTTTCCTATAGAATGCATCGTTTTCCGGAGATTCCCATCGTGCTGCTTGGGCTTCAAGGATTTTCATTGTTCTTATAGGGATATGGAGTCTTTTGAATTCGCCTCTACCCCTGTGTAGCAATCTTTAAAACTGGTTATCTATGTTCGACGCACTTGAAAATATGATCAGAATATATTGTTGAAGACTACCTTGGATTTTGGACTTTTTTGGATGTAAAATTAAAAAAAACGCTTTTTTCTCCCTTGAGTGTATTGGCTTCTTGATATCGATATATTTGACCATGGTTTTTTGTCTTATTTGAATGTGCACAAGTAAATTACAATTTTTTCTTGAGAAAAATTCCAAGTAGACTTGAACAGTTTCTGAGCAGCGCATTTTATTACACTCTACACCTATGTTACACAGCAAAAGTTTCCCAACATTTTACTACATAGTACCTGAGATACAACTGCTTTAATTTAAAAGTACTATAAAAAATGTTTATTTAATGAAAAATGTCTTTTTACATTGCGCCACATTTTTTAAGATTCTTGATAGCGAAAAGAAATACAAAGCTGAATTTTTCACTGGTCTGTACAAGTTTGGGTGCCAGTGCGACTGGATTAAGAGCACACTCGTACATTCACGCCCGTACACCCACATCCACACCCTATCCATTTAAATGAGTTTCTGCTAGTTATTTGTCTAATTTGCAACGATTACAACCATCTGAAGTCATACAGAAATAAATGTCAGCCGCGCACTCCATACGAAATGAAACTCATTGAAAAAGCATGGGTGTTTTGCTTCTTTTAGATCACTTGTTATCTTCTCTTTCTGTGAATATTTTATTGCTGTTGTATGTTATCCTTTTGATAGTGTTTATTTGATAAGAATTTAAAAAGAAACATACAAGGAAGGTAAACACAGATAACAACCGAAAGCAAAGGATTGATATGCTGCAAAAGTAAGATACAAGTCATTCGAGAAAAGCAGTCAAACGGTGTAGGATGCAAAAAAATTCCGTCAAGTGCAACAGATAATTCAAATTACGAAGAGCAACGCTTGTTCAAGAACTTAATCGTAGTAAGTAAATTATTGAGAATATTACAGCTGCAAAAAGAAACTGTATTCAATGTTTTACACCTGGCGCTAAGACCAAGGGAGAAACGGTGGATGCCGGATTTCCATGAGAATGTCGGATTCCTATAGATTTTCGAATCTTTTATACTAATAAATGACATTTCCAAAATTCGTACGTAATTTTTATGATCCTCACCCTAGTCCTAAAGATCTCATAGAACTTAGTATCAAGGCTTCACTGCTTTATTACACAGTTAGAAAAGCTGTATTAAACTATTGAGAAAAATCATTTCCTAGGCAAATTTGTTGTTCGTATGCTTGATCTGTGCAGACGTCAAGGTTTGTCTATAGCACATCACTTTCTTGTTCAAGAATCTCAAGCAAGTCATGCGCATGGAAGTAAAAAATTTCATCAAAACCGTGATTAAAAACAGTTGATATATTTTCACAAGTCAAGCTTATTTTCAGGTGGAAAATGTTTGATCTGAAAAGTGATTGAAACTCGAAAGTACCCTTTTTTACATAGCATTTTATATAAAAAAATGCGCAGTTCTCAAGGTGTATTCATAGCGCATAACGTTCTTGTTTCCAATGTTCATGTTTTTCATGCGCACACCACGAGAGAGTTTACTAGGGTAGATATAACTTCATAATTGAAAATTATTGCTAGGAAACAAGTTGATCTGGAAAGCGACTAGAACTCCAAATTACCCTTATTTGCACAGCTTTCTTTCCTATGAGCATGAAATGCACAACCCTCAAGATTTGTCCATAGCGCATGATATTCTTGCTTCAGATGCTCATGCATTTCATGCACACAGCCCAAGATAGTTCGCTAGGGTTATCTATTTTGCAAATTCCATACACTTAAACTTAATTAGATGGGTATCGAGTCCATTTTAACAACACGACAGTTTACTATCTTATTTTTATGGGAAAATGTTCGAAATAGAACAACAAGCATCAGCAAGAAATAAGATAAATTAATGAGTAATGCAAGAAATATGTTGAACCAAATGAATCTATAGCATCTTATCTGTAACCTTTTATTCATTCAGTAATCTGACAGTTGAACATATTTAAATCAATCAGGTAGCAGCACAGCCTTCCTGTCTACTAAAAGATACGAGGCTCTCTATCTATGACTATATTGTTTTTGGCATCAATTTGGACACAAGAGAAAAAGAGTTTCAATGTGAAGAAGAAATTGGCTTGGAGAGTCTTACTACATGAAATTGGGACTTATCGCAAGCTGACAAGGAAGACGAATTGAAAATTTTGTCTTAGAATCAGCTATAAACCTCTGATTTGGATAAAAAAAAGCAACATTAGTTTTGAAGTACTAGCTTGACTCTTGATCCAATGAGTTGTAATGATTTTCGTCAGATTAGACAATACAGATTTTTTTCACACTAGACTTGTACAAATGATCTACTTTATTTTATTGCAGATTCTCTTGTTTTCTTCCAAGCAAAACTAATATCAAATCTGGAAAGAGGATTATAGGCTAGATTATAAACTTGACAAATAGTCCTTTTGAAATTGTCATAAAAGAGAAGATTATGAGATAATTTTGATGCTGATTGTTCCGAAGCAGTCTTTTTCTTGTCCTTTGTGATATTTTTGGAAACTTTGATGAAAAGTTCAACTTACTGGATTTGAATGGAAAACAAAACAGATTGCACATTTACTGGATCGCCTGAATTATGCTCGAGTATTAAAGATCCTCATCGAGTTCCGCATTTCTATTCTTTTAATTTTCTAGCTATTTGCTTTTTTCTCGAAGATTCTATCGGTATCTTCAAGCTTTTCTTGAATTGTGAAGGTCGAGTGATATTTATTCTTCCACAGCAAAAAAGTAGTCCAGTCATTACTAAGTCTAGACAAATTTTCTCATAAGATATGCATCAATACTAATGACACAAAAACAAGTTCTTTTGTTTCATTTTCATTTCTCCATGAAAGGGCAGTAAAAACAAAAGTAACATCGATTAGAACAAACCTGTTACATTTCTCCATTAACCATGTCTATTTCATTAAACGAGTCGTACAGTGAACTAATCTAAGTTGATCGGTTAGTGCATCGTTCCTATCATTTGGTTAAAAGTCGACAGATTATGCACCTATGTTTTCTTTTTGTATTGATATTAACGTGTAGATCATTATTGATCAGTGTAGGAAGAATAATATGGACCATGAAACTACGACTTACTAAGTATTGGATAAAATGAAAGGACCACAAGTTCGTCTTCAGAGCTAGTCCCTTGGTTCAATTGTAACTATATATTTTATGTCGAATTTAAAATTGTAGTCCGGTTCATCTTTCTATGAATCGATATGAGCGCATTATTTCTTTAGAAAGCAGTCACTTCTATATTCCAGAATGTTCAGTTGACGATATCGATGAGGATGTGGATCTGTGTCTTCTTTTCATCCCACAAAACATTTACACCCACACCCTTATTATCCACACTTCTAAATGGTTGTTTTAAAGAAATGAGTTTCAAAATATTAAATGAATGAAATGATATTTGTTATGCATGAGCATAAGTTATAACTTCAGTGTTGTTTAGACATTTAAATCAAGTATTCCAGGGATTTTCATTGGATTCCCATAGGATTCGGAACCCCGGGAATCCACCGATTCCTCTTTGGCTGAGATGCTACGGATATTAGAAATGATTGAGATAGATGTAATATCGACCCCAACGATTGACTGTAGGGTTTGGGTGTGAAGGTGCGGGTGTGAATGTGAATGTGGCTAGGTGTTGATCTCTTCTTAATTCACACCCACACTCACACCCAGCAAGGAATAAGATAAATTAATGAGTAATATAAGAAACATGTCGAACTAAATGAATCTATAGCACCCTATGTGTAACTTTTTATTCATTCAGTAATCTGACAGGTGTAACATACTTAAATCAGTAAGATAGCAGCACAGCCTTCGTGCTTATTAAAAGACAAGAGGCTTTCTTCCTATGACCATATTATTTTCGACACCAATTTTGACACAAGAGAAAATGAGTTTGAAAGGGGACGAGAAATTGGTTCAGAGACTCTTATTGCATGAAATTGAAAATTATCGCCAGCTGACAAAGAATACAATTATGAATTTGGTCGAAAGATCAGCTATATTTCTCTGATTTGGATTTAAAGAAAGCAATATAAGGATGTGGGTATGGATGTGAGTATGGGAGTCGCGTCTGGGTGTGGATATCAATGCGGGTCTGAACCTTTCTCTTCTGACACACTCACACCCCATCCACACGCTGATAAAAATTCCAGCCCTCTACGTAAAGATAAAGTATGGAAAATATCATCAAGAATTCATCTCCAGTTAGTATGGGATACCCTTTATGGTACTTCGTAGTCTCATAAAACTCTAAAATGAGGATGAATTCTTTATATCACATGTTGTATTCACTGACCTCTGTAAAATGGAAAATATCAGATTCGAAACGAAGCCTTGTACTTGGGGATCTTCCCTCATTAGCTTGTTTCAACTTATATATTTGTTGAGATAGTACTTTTTCCTAATAAAACACCTCTTACATTTGTAAAAGTGAGAATGGCCGATCTCCTCCAAAACGAGCCATAAGCACGAACCTTTTTACCATAGACACAGCTCACTAAGGTCTAAAAGATGTACTAAGTCTCGACTTGAAGTCGCTCGGGCACCTGGAAATGTTCCCTCGTAAGTGAAGTAAATATTTTTTTTTTTGGAATTTGTGAATTTCATTCAAGAATATGCGTTAATATATGATACTGATTTCAATATTTAAATGCTTATTTTTTGACAACATTAAGAGTTTTACTTCCCAATCTAAAACTCATCTTTCAAATTTATGCTCACTTTCGATTCTCTGTTTCTTAATCGGAACAAAATAAGTCAAGAATTTCTCTATAATTCCTACTAATAAAGTGAACAAAAAACAATGGTTTTCATGTTCACAATGTTTAATTTTGAAAATTCGATGGTGAATGGAGTTGTCATTGTCCTCAGATTCGAATTTATTCGTTTAAATTACTAGATGAAATGGAAAATTTAATGCGTAATGATCGAAGGAACAATAATTGCTTTAGTGGAAATATTATTTCAATCGATTGCTTTTAAAGACGAGTCACCTTGTATTGCTAGTCGATCGCTTCTTGCTTAAGGTCAGTACTTTTGTGTTGTCAAAAGTTTTCTCAATGACATAGAAGATTCAATCCAACAATAGAACCAGTTCGGACCCGGCAGGAATCCGATGAAATTTATATGGATTTCTGCGAAACCGACGAAATCCTATAGGAATTCTAGAAACTAAATGACATCCGGATTCCTAATGTTAGAATCCGATGGGATCCTAATATCGGAATTCGATGGAGTCCAATACTTCGCTCGACTGATCTCTACTATGGTCACCAGTTAGTAATTAAGTACAGTCAATTTCCCTAATAACGACGGGAAAATTTTGTCTTGCCTTA
>CAJNOL010002635.1:263-14708 GCA_905250125.1 Rotaria sordida | reverse complement strand
GGTTGCTACAAGCATCCTCTAGGTTGCTACAAGCATCCTCTAGGTTGATATAAGCATCCTCTAGGTTGCTACAAGCATTCTCTAGGCTGCTACAAGCATTCTCTAGGTTGCTACAAGCATCCTCTAGGATGCTACAGGTTTTGGTTGAGATGCTTCAGACATTATCCGGAATGCTACAAGAAGTATGCGAGAAGCCTGAGCTACTATGTAGCACCGAGTAGGAATAATGGCGTACACAGAGACGTGCACGGGTCGCAGCTCTTCGGGGGGCGCTTCGCGCCCCCATGCCGCGACGCTGAAATAAAAGATGTGTTAGGTGGGGAAACGCACTTTCCCACTGAATATCCGCAAAACACTTCAGAAGTTAAAATTTGAATAGTTGAATACTTGACTAGTTGAATACTTGAATAGTTGAATAGTTGAATAGTTGAATAGTTGAATACTTGAATACTTGAATACTTGAATAGTTGAATACTTGAATAGTTGAAGTTTTAATTATTCAATAATTGAATACTTGAATAGTTGAATAGTTGAAATTTCAACTATTCAATAATTGAATACTTGAATTCAAGTTTCAAGTATTACATGTATGGAAGATAATTCTTAAGATTTTTCAAGACTCAAAACGACTAAGAAAAATGGGCTTAATACGTCTAAACTCTAAAGCATAATACTAAAAATTCGTGATTGAATAAAAAGAAAGTTCTATATTATTAATATAGCATTAAAAAATTACATATTATAATATTCGAATATGGATTCTTGTTTATTTTAATTGACAAAATTAATTTGTTTTTTTTAATTTTTTAACTCACAACTGTTGTTTAAAGATAGATGGGAACTAATGAAACATTTATTTTCGATGATTTAAAATATTTTATAGGAATAGTTAATATTTCAATTATATTCTCAAAAATATTCATTATTGTAAAAAAAATTGAAAATAGGACAAAATAAATAATTTTTCAAAGGGCAAAATTCGTCTGATTGAAAATGAAACATTTTCATTTTGTTAGGTTATTTTAAATGACGTTAAAATGTTTTAATGATTTTCAAGCTTTCTGTGTAAAATAAGAGATAATTTATTTTTGAATTATTTCTTAAACTCTTTGAGAAAAATTTAAGGCGTTGCCATATTTTCGTATAACGTAATACAAAAATAATTTGTCAGTGCAATCCGCTCTATGAACGGCAAGCGTTTGCAAATCATAAGCATGGATATCATAAACTTTATCATAATAATGAAAATAATTCACTTTAACCCTGAAATGCTCATCTAGGATTCGAACAGGCCCAAACTACTTTTACTTTAATGTTATATGCATATATCATTGTATTAAATCAAGTCTTTCTAGACATGCTGTAGTGAAGAATAGTAAGATATGCTGCTTATGGCAACCGTTCATTAGCTTTGATCTATGACACAAAAAACTATGTCAAAATGCAAACGAACGGTTGTTGGACACATAGGATTCGTGCGAATGTCAGGAAAATTCTTTCTACTACTTTTGCTATTATAGACAATATCTTGTTCTTCAAACTATACTTTAAGGACAACTAGTAGAATACGCCGATAACATCCATCAGTCTCACTGATGTTGTAAAGAAGAGCACCAATAGTTTAAAAATGAAAAGTTTTCAGACTATATTGTATTTTATCGCAAATTCCAGTTCTTATGAAGAAAAAAATCATTCTTAAATAACCGAAGCATTGGAGTTAAATTTTTCCCTTGTTAATATGGAATTTTTAGTGGAGTACCACGTGCGTAGAAAATTTTTGTTTCTAACATATTGCCTTTTTACAAAGCAATAGTCCAGTGGTGTTGTCAGAAAAAGTCGTACTCGAAGTGAGGGAGATCTCAGTTCTCTGACCACATCACTACAAACTGATGGGAATCGGTGGAGACTCAATCCTTGAGACTTTGCCGAGAACAGTCGTAATAAATTTTTGTCTGAGATATTGTGTGTTGAAATTAGCAATTTATATTATTAAGTGTTTCCTGTATGTATTTTTCTATGCGTAGAATACAATTCAAATTATATTATCATATTGTAGAAAACAGTAAAAAAGTTAAGAGATTCACATTAAAATGAACGACAAAAGAATTAGATGAGAAGAATGGAAATGCACAGAAAACTTCTGATTCAGTTAAGATTAAAAGACATTTTCATTTTTTTGACTAGATCACTGTTATTTCTTCGCTATTTATAATACAAGAAAGATTTTTCATTCAGAAGCATTTTACACGTTTAAAGAAACTTCATTTTATCTCCTTTTTGTTGCAGAAGAAAAATATTTTCATATGAGTTCAAAAATCCCCATGTCTTCGAAATCGCCTAAGTTTTGACGATCTATCGTGATTTTCATAAAAGTTAACGATTAATCGCGATATATCGTTGATTTTTTTAGTATTGGTGATACATCGCGATTAATCATCGATTTTTCAAATAAGGTAGATGCATCATCATAAATCATCGATTATTTCGACATTGATGATTCTTTCAAGAAAATTGTCTATTTTTAAATAATAAAAATATTGTAAATCAGCTTAAATAGAAAGTAATTATTAAGTATGTTATTCAATTAAGAATTGAAAAAACAGGAAATTCTAAGATATTTTTCGAACGAAAATATACTCGTAAAAATTGTATAATATATTAGAAAATAATTTTCCGCCAAATTATATATTGAGTCATCGGTTTATATGAATAAAAAAAATGAACTTGTTAATTTCTTGTTGTTCATCCGAAATATATCACGCTAAACTGCGTAATCTATTACATTAATTAGCATATGATACAAATGTTTGATCAATTTCAATTTCGATATAAATTTTTATTACACACATAGTAAGCAGGTAAAATTCATTTTTTTCTTAGTTATACATACACACCAATCTGACGTTTACTATCGCTTTTCTTCTTCTCTCTCTTCTCTCTTCATGTATGTATTACTTCTCTTCTTTCTCTTCTCGCTTCATGTATGTATTACTTTTTTCTTTTTCTTTTTCTCCGTGTATGTTTTGCTTCTCTTCTTTTTCTTCATTCTTCATGCATTTTCTCGTCTTCTTTTTCCTTTTTCGTTCTTCCGACCAGTCCAACTAATTTAAGGACATTTTCCGAAACATTCGTATGCATCAGTTAACAAAGAATAAAGATTATTCTCGACTGTTTTTTTCTCTTCGCTTTTATATAAATTCTCGTTTTTACGGTAAATTTGGTTCATTTTTTCGTCTACTAGCAGCTTATTCTATTCTTTATTTTTCATCTCATAATTTTATTAAGGCTGGCTTTAAAAATATATTTTACATGCTACATTGAATGTGATCGTATAACTTTGAACCACAACGACTTAAGGTTGGTGCGCTATTTTCAAATAATCTACTTAGTTTCTATACATTTTCAGATATTTGTTTCTCTGATTATTATTATTATTATTAATGTCAAATTCACCTGGAATTTACTCGAATAGAGTTTTGCAACAAACATTAAACAGAGAAAAACGAAAAATCAACTATCAACATGTTATTAGTAGTGACTCGGATTCAGATTCAAATTCAACGATCCATCAACATCATGACAATGAAAATGATTTAACAGATAATAAAGGACCAATAGCAACACATCATCTAACAGACAAATTTCTTGAAGAGAACTATGTTCCAGATAATTATGATAGTATTGATAGTGATACTGGTAATTTAATTCCATATGACTCTTCACCGCCATTATATGAATATGCGACTATTACGACCAACGAAGCAGTCAATCGTTTGATGCAATTTTTTATTAAGTTAAATTTTGACAAAAATAAAGTAATTAAAATAATGCGTCTGATCAAATCTATTTTACCATCGCCCAGCAAATTACCAACAATGTTTCGACAAATACTTCGAATATATGGTAAGATTCCATCTTCTATCGAAAAGTTGTATTGCAACAATTGTTTCACTTTAATAACAAGAAAAAATGGTCAACATTATTGTAATAACACAAGCTGTCGTTTTCGCAACTCTCAATTATCAAAAAAAGAAGTAACAGAAGTTGTTATTGTAAATGTAAGAGAGAAATTACAATCAATTATTAAAAGGAATTTTTCTTTATTCACTGGCAGAGAGAAACTATTTCCATCATTTGATATACCAAGTGGTGAATGTTATGGAATCATAACAAAACAAACAGCTCATCCAATTACATTAGTCATTCATGCAGACGGTGCACCTCTAATTCGATCGACTAAGTCAGCATTATGGCCATGTTCCAGTGCGATTGTTGAACTACCACCACCTGTACGAGAATATCAATCAAACATATTAACTTTAGGCTTATGGGTTTCAGCTATTAAACCAAATGTGAATTTGTTTCTTGAAGGTATTATTGAACAATTATTAGATTTATCAAATCATGGTACGTCGATTTTTGTTCATGAACATGAATTTACAATAAACGTCAAGACACAATATTTTGTATCGGATTTACCAGCTAAATCGTTATTTATGAAAACAATAAATTTTAACGGATACTTTGCTCGTACAAATTGTATAACTGAAGGTATTTTTATTTTGTTTTCCAGATTGAATATTAATTTGATTATGTTGTTTTTTCATAAATCTCTTTTATTGCTGTCTTTTTTTATTTAGGAGTCTTATATAATAAACAAATTATTTATCCTTATGCCAGTAACAACTACCGTCCTAGAACTCATGATGAATTTATCATAACAGCTAATCAAGTTGAACAGAATTTGACTGTTGGTGGTAAACGTTGTACTTCAATAAGTGGTGTTAAAGGATTATCATCTTTACTAAAAATATTTCATTATCCGGTAGATATAATATATGATTATATGCATCTTGTATGTTTGAACCATGTACCGACATTAATGAAACGTTTTACTGAAATTATATCAAAAGATGCAGTTATCGAAATCGACTCTGTTTTAAAACGTATTAAAATTCCATATGAAGTTAATGTTAAATCCATTTTTTCGATTAAATCGGTACAAGATTGGAAAGCGAAACATGTACGACTTTTTATCTTGAATTTAGGTCTTCCAATAATGACTCAACATTTCCCAATTTCTTATGCATCACATTTTTCTATCTATTGTCTATTTATCAAGATACTGCATTGTCCAAAATCATTAGAAGAAATTCAACTAGCTGACAAACTAATTCACTATTATTGTAAAACGTCATCAAGTATTTACGATAAAAAAATAGAATTATATTCTTTACATGCTCATCTCCACTTGCCTGCACAAGTAAGGAGTAAGTTATAATATTATTATCGTAATTTTTCGATTTATTTAGAAACAATTATGAGCAACAATCATTTGATTTCTTGTTCTAGATCATGGAGGACTAGCTTTTATATCATCGTTCTGTTTCGAATCAATGATAAATTCTCTTTAAAAAAAGCATTTGGAACAAAAAATCTGGGATCACAAATGATGTATTGGTGTGATATTGATTCTATAATACCTACAGCAGAATATAAATTACCATTACCATCATTAGTGAATGAAATTAAATTTGATAGTTATTTATTCATTACATATCACGATTTATTTACAAAACAAGTAGCTGATTTACAACAAGACCTGAACAAGATAAAGTTATATCTACGTTTTAAAGATAATTTTTCAACATATCATTCATTTTTATACACCAAACATTTTTCTTGTGCAAGTTACTTAGTGTCTTATACTGATAACAATTAAC
Organism: Rotaria sordida; assembly: GCA_905250125.1. Taxonomy (NCBI): domain Eukaryota; kingdom Metazoa; phylum Rotifera; class Eurotatoria; order Philodinida; family Philodinidae; genus Rotaria; species Rotaria sordida. Next base: position 8,985 of record CAJNOL010002635.1, on the reverse strand, counting down.
GAATCGAGTATGCCAAAATTATTGTTTTTTATTTGTATGAAAATATTCGGTATTCATTTATACAACAATATCAACGTGCTGCTATCAAATTATCTGATTATCTTGATATTCCAGATGAGTTGAAAGAAACTGTGGATCTATTTTATCCTATTTGCATTCTCAGTGACGATTTTGTTGCGAACCCTGTTAGTAAAATAATTTCTAAATGTATATCAGTTCAATTTCAAAATTATCAGTGTATCAGTGAACGACGCCTGAATTATGAACATGATTAAATAAATATTCAATCACATAATCTTAAATCTTTTTTAATACAGCTTTGCTTTCAAATGAAAAAGACCTTTCCTTTCTATTCCTCAATTTACAAAAAAAAGACTTCATATATGTACAACATTAAGATAAAAGTTTTTTTTATTTTAGATGTTGTCAAAAACGGATGCTTACCAACGACCTTATCGTTCACAACGGTCGGCACAGGAAGAAAAATTTTTTTGTTGTATTGTCTACATAGATGAACCATCCAAATACAGCATTGTTGAATCAAAACGTTTGATTGGTATCGATGAGCACGGATACGGTACTATTAAAGAGCTTGGCAAAAGTTATGGTGTTCATGTTGAACAAACAGGTATTTTTCTACCCATCGCATTGAAATAAGTCTTAGATTGTTTTCTATTTATTTAGGTACTCAAGAAGCAATAGAACGATATGGTCATATGTTAGAGAAAGCTCTACAATCACGAATGCATGAAGATATTCCATCCGATTGCGAAGAGTGGATGTTAAAAAATGAAAAAGAGAATAGAGGCAAACATTCTACAACAGCAACAATATCAAGTTCTAAATCACCACTAAACCAACAACTATCATGTGAATATAGACGATCCTTTTTTAAATGATTTTATCAACCCTTTCTTTTCTGTTTCACACCGTTACACAACAAAGTCTCCTTACAAAACCATACATGTAATACTTGAAACTTGAATTCAAGTATTCAATTATTGAATAGTTGAAATTTCAACTATTCCACTATTCAAGTATTCAATTATTGAATAATTGAAATTTCAACTATTCAAGTATTCAACTATTCAACTATTCAAGTATTCAAGTATTCAACTATTCAAGTATTCAACTAGTCAAGTATTCAACTATTCAAATTTTAACTTCTCAAGTGTTTTGCGAATATTCAGTGGGAAAGCGCGTTTCCCCACCTAACACATCTTTTATTTCAGCGTCGCGGCGTGTGGGCGCAAAGCGCCTCCCCCCCCAAAGAGCCGCGACCCGTGCACGTCTCTGTGTACACCATTATTCCTACTCAGTGCTACATAGTAGCTCAGGCTTCTCGCACACTTCTTGTAGCATTCCGGATAATGGCTGAAGCATCTCAACCAAAACCTGTAGCATCCTAGAGGATGCTTGTAGCAACCTAGATGATGCTTGTAGCAACCTAGAGGATGCCTGTAGCAACCTAGAGGATGCTTGCAGCATTCTAGGTGACACTTGTAGCATCATAGGTGATACCTGTAGCATCATCGGTGATGCCTATAGCGTCCTAGGGAATGCTTGTAGCATCATAGGTGATGCTTGTGGCATTCTAGGGGATGCCTGAGGCATCCCTGACAATACCTGCCGATGTTAGATGATTCTGGTGGTATTCCAGACGTTGAATACTTAAATAGTTGAATAGTTGAATAGTTGAACTGATAGTTGAATAGTTGAACTGATAGTTGAATACTTGAGTAGTTGAATAGTTGAATACTTGAATACTTGAATAGTTGAATAGTTGAATAGCTGAATAGTTGAACTGATAGTTGAATAGTTGAACTGATAGTTGAATACTTGAATAGTTGAATAGTTGAATACTTGAATTCAACTTTCAAGTTTGACACTACTGTTATCTCCTTGTGTTAAATTTATAAATTGCTTTATTGTTAACAATAGAAAGTTTTTCATAGAAAATCAGCAAGTGACTTACTTTCATATCTTTTCTTTAAAACATTCAATAATTGAGAAAAACTTAATGTTCTTTGATATTTATTTGGAAATAAAAAGCATCGATCAATATGTTGGGTACATATTGATTTGCTAATATCCATTTCAGCGATAAGTGGCCGTGGGCATTTTTTGAATAATTTTTCATAAGAATAAGATAGAGACCTGCAGTTTTCACCTTTCGAAAGAGAAGATGAAGACGTATCGAACCATATATAGAAAGATTTTTTTAACTACTTTTTCTAGACCTTTTAGTCACACGTTTTGAAAGAATTGCGTTTTTCTGCTACCTTAAAAAAAAGACATTTTTCTATCACAATACTACAAAAACTTACATTTTTCGATTATTTTGTTCAAAAACCGAGGTGGTAAATTATGTCTTCCATGGTTTGGATATCTTACTGATAGTAGTTAGGAATAGAATTTTGATATGGTTTTGTAGCTCTTTGTTTGGCCGTTGTAGCGTACTCCTGAAAATCAATAAATTTATATCGCACCCATGAGAGGCATGCTGTTTTTCTTGAAATTTTATGTAAAACCTTTAGAAAAGTTGTTAGAAAACTCTTCCTATATATGATTCGATGTGTCTTCATCTCCTCTTTCCAACGGTGAAAACCGCATATCTCTATCTCATTCCTATGGAAAGTTATTCAAAAAATGCTCACGACCACTTATCTCTGAAATGCATATTAGTAGAAACTTGTCGAGCCAAAGTAAATAAATCCATGTATATAACATAAAACTACTAAAAATTCATGATTGATCATCCATTCAAGTGTAGAATGTCCTACATCGCAAGGGTTTTTGTTCTTTTTTTTCTACACAACAAGATTGGTGATAAATTAATATTATTCAATATGATACGAACTATAAATATTATATGCAGTAAGAAAAATTGAAAGAATTAATCATTTATTCCGAGCCAAGACCATATGTTATGCACATCATCCATGTCTAAAAACATTTAGTCGAATGTGTTTAGATTCTACGAACTCTACTAGAACAAGAAGAGTGACTATATAATCTAACAAAAATACTAAAGTCCAACCAAACAAAAATAAAACTATTCCTCATGCCATTATATGCAAAAGCTACAGACGAATATACTGATTTCTACAAATATTAATAGACATTTCGAGGCTGATCTTAATTTTAAACGTGTACTTGGAATATTATTCCTAGATAAAATACCACTCACAATTGTCAATTGCTATCATTAATTCAAAAATTATGTCAACTATGAGGATCATACTATGAAAGAAAAGCAATGATTCAATATGAACATTAGCAAAACAGACGTAATCTAACTTTTTGAGAAATATCACATATAAATCATAATAGAGAGAGAAACCAAATCGTAAAACATAAAAACAAGAAACGATTCATAATTGTTTATTATGATCTCTAAGACACAAAAACATGTTCTTTCCTTTCAATATCAATCCAACTACTATTCGATATCGTTTAATAACATATACTGATAAAAACTATAATAAAATTCGTCGATTTTACACTCATCGCAAACCTATTTTCTCTCCATAATCCTGAAATATTTCTCTCCTTTATCGTATCATTCACACAAAATATACACTCCCTTTGACCAAAATGGTCCAAGATTCCCAAATAAGATTCATTTTTCAGAACATACTACTACATTTAATCCTCAATACATTCTTAAACAAATCGTACTCTTATTTGTACCGCAGCAGAACGCGCCTATTATAAAATATTTTCCACTAAATCAAACAATTGGAAATACAATCTCAACAACCCATATACTCAACCAACATTTCCTCAAAATTAAGACGACACCTCTATATATAAAACAAATTTGTAGACTAAATCCACCAATCCTCCTATTCTCACATTCGAGGAAAATTAATATTATTCCCTACCCAAACCACTAAAAATTCAGTTCAGGCTCCTACCCCACTCTAATATAAAACAATATTCGATCTCTCATCCCTTCATCTAAGACTTTCATTCTTTCGCAACTCTTCCACAAGTACTAAAACCATGCGACCAACCAGCAAACTATTACAAATTTTAACCTCACCACGAACCAAAAAATACCACTATATTTAAATCACCAGCAATCATCAATACCCACATTTCCACTACTCCGTCTATACCATAATCCCCTACCCAATCAATTCTCTTTCCCTACTTACACCACAAATCATCCAAAAACAACATATGTCCCAATCCCACCAGACATAAACACCACAAACCAACACTATCGAAGACATCCAAACTAATTGTGTTTCTCATCTTCTATTAGCCCAACACAACCATAATCTGCTAAACCAACAAACAACTAATCAAACACCAGCTGCATATTTCTTTCATTCATACACCACATACGCATGAGAGCTGAAAAGAGAACCCACTACACAAGTATATCACAAAAAATTCGAGCTGTCACATGATATGTCAATTCGACCCCTCCCTCAACATTATCCAATTTGAAAACATTTGAATTTTGACAAAAGATATCAAAGATTTTAGAATTGATCAATCGTAAGCTGAGTTATAATATTATCTAAACCTGATCGAATTTCAAAACATTTGAATCCTGACAAAAGATATTAAAGATTTTAGAATTGATCAATCGTAAGTTGAGTTATAATATTATATAAACCTGATTGAATTTCAAAACATGTGAATTTTGATAAAAGATATCAAAGATTTTAGAATTGATCAATTTTGCGTACAGTTCTAATATTATCTAAACATGATTAAATTTAAAAAACCTTTCAATTTTGACAAAAGATCTCAAAGATTTTAGAATTGATAAATCGTAAGTTGAGTTCTAATATTATCTAAACCTGATTGAATTTCAAAACATTTGAATTTTGAGAAAGATATCAAAGATTTTAGAATTGATCAATCGTAAGTTGAGTTCTAATATTGTCTAAACCTGATTGAATTTCAAAACATTTGAATTTCGCCAAAAGATATCAAAGATTTTACAATTCATCAATGCTAAGTTCAGTTCTAATATTATCTAAACCTGATTGAATTTCACAACATTTGAATTTTCACAAAAGATATCCAAGATTTTGGAAGTGATCAATGCTAAGTTGAGTTCTAATATTATCTAAACCTGATTGAATTTAACAACATCTGAATTTTGACAAAACATATCAAAGATTTTAGAATTGATCAATCTTCAGTTGAGCTCTAATATTATCTAAACCTGATTGAATTCCAAAACATTTGAATTTTGACAAAAGATATCAGAGATTTTAGAATTAATCAATCTTCAGTTGAGTTCTAATATTATCTAAACCTCATTGAATTTCAAAACATTTGAATTTTGACAAAAGATATCATAGATTTTAGAATTGATCAATCTTCACTTGAGTTCTAAAAGTATCGAAACCTGATTGCATTTCAAACATTTGAATTTTGACAAAAGATATCAAAACATTTTAGAATTGATCAATCTTCAGTTGAGTTCTAATATTATCTAAACCTGATTGAATTCCAAAACATTTGCATTTTGACAAAAGATATCAAAGATTTTAGAATTGATCAATCTTCACCTGAGTTCTAATATTATCTAAACCTGACTGAATTTCAAAACATTTCAATTTTGACAAAAGATATCATAGATTTTAGAATTGACCACTTTTCAGTAGAGTTCTAATATTATCTAAACCTGATTGAATTTTAAAACATTTCAATTTTGACAAAAGATATCAAAGATTTTAGAATTGATCAATTTTGAGCAGAGTTCTAACATTATCTAAACCAGATTGAATTTGAAAACATTTGAATTTTGACAAAAGATATCATACATTTTAGAATTGATCAATCTTTACTTGAGTTCTAATATTATCTAAACCTGATTGAATTTCAAAACATATGAATTTTGACAAAAGATATCATAGATTTTAGAATTGATCAATCTTCAGTTGAGTTCTAATATTATCAAAACCTGATTGAATTTCAAACATTTGAATTTTGACAAAACATATCAAAGATTTTAGAATTGATCAATTTTGAGTACAGTTCTAATATTATCTAAACCTGATTGAATTCCAAAACATTTCGATTTTGACAAAAGATATAAAAGATTTTAGAACTATTCAATGCTAAGTTGAATTCTAATATTACCTAAATCCAATTGAATCTCAAAACATTTGAATTTTGACAAAAGATATCAAAGATTTCAGAATTCATCAATCTTCAGTTGAGTTCTAATATTACCTACACCTGATTGAATTTCAAAATCATTTCAATTTTCACAAAAGATATCCAAGATTCTAGAAGTGATCAATACTAAGTCGAGTTCTAATATTATCCAAACCTGATTGAATTTCACAACATTTGAATTTTGACAAAAAGATATCAAAGATTATAAAATTGATCAATCTTCACTTGAGTTCTAATATCATCTTAACCTGATGGAATTTCACAACATTTGAATTTTGACAAAAGATATCATAGATTTTAGAAGTCATCAATACTAAGTTGAGCTCTAATACTATCTAAACCCGATTGAATTTCAAACATTTGAATTTTGACAAACGATATCAAAGATTTTAGAATCGATAAATTTTGAGTAGAGTTCTAATATTATCCAAACCTAATTGAATTTCAAAACATTTGAATTTTGACAAAAGATATCAAAGATTTTACAATTCATCAATGATGAGTTGAGTTCTAATATTATCTAAACCTCATTGAATTTCAAAACATTTGAATTTTGACAAAACATCTCAAAGATTTTAGAATTGATCAATCGTACGTTCAGTTCTGATATTATCTACACCTGATTGAATTCCAAAACATTTGAATTTTGACAAAAGATATCAAAGATTTTAGAATTGATCAATTTTGAGTAGAGTTCTAATATTATCTAAACCTGATTGAATTTCAAAACATTTCAATTTTGACAAAAGATATCAAAGATTTTACAAGTGATCAATGCTAAGTCGAGTTCTAATACTATCTAAACATGATTGAATTCCAAAGCATTTCAATTTTGACAAAAGATATCAAAGACTTTACAATTGATCAATGATGCGTTGATTTCTAATATTATGTAAACCTGATTGAATGTCAAAACATTTCAATTTTGACAAAAGATATCAAAGATTTTAGAACTGTTCAATGCTAAGTTCAATTCTACTATTATCTAAACCTAACTGAATTTCAAAGCATTTGAATTTTGACAAAAGATATCAAAGATTTTAGACTTGATCAATCTTCACCTGAGTTCTAATATTATCTAAACCTGATTGAATTTCAAAACATTTGAATTTTGGCAAAAGATATCCAAGATTTTAGAATCGATCAATCTTCAGTTGAGTTCTAATATTATCTAAACCTGATTGAATTCCAAAAACATTTCAATCTTAACAAAAGATATCAAAGATTTTAGAATTGAACAATCCTAAGTTGAGTTCTAATATTATCTAAACCTGATTGAATTTCAAAACATTCGAATTTTGACAAAAAATATCAAAGACTTTAGAACTGTTCAATGCTTAGTTGAATTTTAATATTATCTAAACCTAATTGAACTTCAAAACATTTGAATTTTGACAAAAGATATCAAAGATTTCAGAATTCATCAATCTTCAGTTGAGTTCTAATATTATCTAAACCTGATTGAATTTCAAAAAACATTTGAATTTTGACAAAAGATATCAGAGATTTTCGAAGTGATCAATACTAAGTTGAGTTCTAATATTATCTAAACCTCATTGAATTTCACAACATTTGAATTTTGACAAAAGATATCAAAGATTGTAGAATTGATCAATCTTCAGTTGAGTTCTAATATCATCTTAACCTGATTGAATTTTAAAACATTTGAATTTTGACAAAAGATACCATAGATTTCAGAATTGATCAATCTTCAGTTGAGTTCTAATAGTATCTAAACCTGATTGAATTTCAAACATTTGAATTTTGACCAAAGATATCAAAGATTTTAGAAATGATCAATCTTCAGTTGAGTTCTAATATTATCTAAACCTGATTAAATTTCAAAACATTTGAATTTTGACAAAAGATATGAAAGATTTTGAAATTGATCAATGATCAGTTGAGTTCTAATATTATCCACACCTGATTGAATTTCAAAACATTTGAATTTTGACAAAAGATATCATAGATTTTAGAATTGATCAATCTTCAGTTGAGTTCTAATATTATCTAAGCCTGATTGAATTTCAAATATTTCAATTTTGACAAAAGATATCATAGATTTTAGAACTGATCAATCTTCAGTTGAGTTCTAATATTATGCAAACCTGATTGAATTCCAAAACATTTCAATTTTCACAAAAGATATCAACGATTTTAGAACTGTTCAATGCTAAGTTGAATTCTAATATTATCTAAACCTAAATCAATTTCAAAACATTTGAATTTTGACAAAAGATATCAAAGCTGTTAGAATCAATCAATGATGAGTTGAGTTCTAATATTATCTAAACCTGATTGAATTCCAAAACATTTCAATTTTAACAAAAGATATCATAGACTTTAGAATTGATCAATGCTAAGTTGAGTTCGAATATTAACTAAACCTGATTGAATTTCAAAACATTTGAATTTTGACAAAAGATATCAAAGATGTTAGAATTGATCAATGATGAGTTGAGTTCTAATATTATCTAAACCTGATTCAATTTCAAAACATTTGAATGTTGACAAAAGATCTCAAAGGTTTTAGAACTGATCAATCGTAAGTTGAGTTCTAATATTATCT
>CAJNOL010002634.1:0-34649 GCA_905250125.1 Rotaria sordida | reverse complement strand
TTTTTAGCTTGTGTCAGCTCATTTGTCTTCTGGTAAAAATGTGTTGTATACACGTATAAATGCATCTCTAAGTAGTGATAGAAGTCACATAAAAAAAGAAATTATAACATACATTTTTTTTTCCTGTACGCTCGTTCTTGCGTTTCTTTTACATGACATCAATTAGTAGCATCTTTCAAGCTAAGCAACAATTCTTAATGGCCTTTCCCGTTCCGTTTTTTCTTCATTTTTTTCTTCTTCTCTATCTCTTTGTCCCTCTTGACATATAGTATAGAAGATCCACCTTGGATAGATGAGATAAAACATAAGATAAGCCGATAGTAGTCACACAAGGGACACATGCATTTCTTGCGCCGGATATAGTCATAGCAATTTCCTCTCGTTTTTTTTTTTTTTCTTGAATGTGTGTGTGTTTGTCAATCAAGTCCCTCTGGTCAAAGTAAAAAAAGAAAAAGAGAGAGAGAAGAAAAAAAGAAATAAAGACAGACAAAAAAAAAAGAAGTGGCAGTCGTCCATCTTGATGAAAGTGTATGCATTCCGTATTCTTTTTCTATTCAGACACTCTCATATTTTGTGATACTAATGATGTTCAATTCAGTGCAAGTGATTGCATCATTGTCACGTCGTTGATAATAATTTAAAAACATGGATCTCATCATCAAACTAGTCTCGAGCTATCATCAGATTGATGTGTATCTATGTGTGTATGTGTGTGTATATGTTATTAGTTATCGTTTGTAATCCAGGTTCTTTTTTTTTTTCTTTCTTTATATCTTTTTCAATTTATACAACATTTGGTGGGTGCATGTGTATGTGTGCCTTGTGTAAATTTACTTTATATATGTGCGCTTGCCTTATTTACTACCAATACTGTCATTCAAGCTGTTGATGCTTGCTGCAGCTTGTTTTTGTCGTTCGCTCATTCGTTTTGACGTCTATCACATTGCATTGCGAAGTGTTAGAAATATGTCAAGAACGGAAAGGTAACACGAGCATGGCTTTCTTTCTTTTTTCTTCTTCTTCTTCTTCGTGTCTTTTTTTTCCCTTTAACTCTACCAAAAAAAAATACTGTCTTGTTTGTATCAAACTAATTCAATGATAAATTTCGAAAACTAATAATATTCACATTATGAGCTTATTTATAAACGAGATATATGTATATATATATATATGAATTTGTTTTTCAAACATTTTATTATTATATATGTACAGGTGTGATGAAAAGTTTAAACAGAATAGTTCATGTGCACTTATTTCAATATATCATTAGCCAAAACGATAACCATTTGATTTCTATTGACTTTCTCTCACCCCATTAAACATATGTGAACATTCTTTATGATCGATTACTAAGCAAAGACATTATTACTCTGTTGGTGATTGCCGGTCGATCGTTAACTCTTTCCCTCTCGCGAGCTCTCTCTCTCTCTCTCTCTCTCTCTCTCTCTCTTTGCTCGATTGCCTATTCGATTTCCCATTACGACTCGTTCATCGCATTCTCTCATCATTTAGAAAAGAGTTGAACTAGACCAAGCTCGTTTATTTCATCGATTGAAATGTGAATCGTAGTCTATACATCTTAATATACCAATAAGTTGAACCCTAACGAGTAAGTTTAAATGAAGATAAAGACATACATTGAGCTGAATCGAGTAAATATATATATTTAAGTTATCTTTCGCTTTTTTTTTTCTTTTGACAGCATGAGCTGCTTTCCTTTCTCTTAATACACCGCACGCAGTCATGCACAGAATAGATATGTATATGAATACATCAATGTATACATATATATTTATATAGCCTCTGTGTATATGGACTTATTGGCAGGAGACCAAGTTCGTATGAATATATGTTTGATCGTTCGGCTTTTTTTTTACTTGTTATCTTTTTTTTTTCTTTTTTGCGTATTACATACAATCTGTCAAACATCGAGTTATACTATGTATATGTGTATTTATATATATATATATATATATTTATACGACGCATATATACTATTTTATAAAGAAACAAAAAGTTTTGAAGAACGAACGAAAATGTGTTCGATAATCTATTATTTTGTTTCTTTCTGTCCTAGTTTGGCATAATGCCAACAAAGAGAAACATGCGTATTGAATGTATCTGTTTTCCAAAACTACGATGCTGTGAAATGATGGATATATGTGTGGATGTATGTGCTTGTACATCTGATTTGTTTCTATTCTATTCTTTCTTTTTCTTTTTTTCTTTTTTTGCTAGAGTAATACTGCCCAGTGATTTGTATGTGCGTATGTGTCTCTTCTCCTCCTCATCATCTTCCGAGCGCACAGGAAGTGTGCAAAAAAAGATTAAATGAAAAAAGAAAAAGAGACTTAGAGAAAAAGAATAAAGGAATACACACATACACATAGAGAAAAGAAAAGACAGAGAGAGGGAGAGGGAGAGAAAGCGATTTCTATAGTAGTTGCAGTACTAGTAACAACGCGGTGCCACTTGTGACGTGTGTGTCTTAGTACATATACAATTATTATTAGAGGTAGCGTATATATATATATATATATATATTTATACATCTGAGGCACTTATCTTGTCAAAGGTAACGATAAATATACTTGCTGTAACAGATGTTACTTTGACGTTTTGTCAATGATCTATCTAAAAAATTTCTCTACGGTTAAATCTAATATTTGCTCATTACTTTGTTATACTTCATAACTCTTGTTCTCTCTCTCATACTTTTTCTCTCTATCGTGTACTTGGCGTTTTTTGTTATTAGAAATTGGTTTGCTCTCTCGTTCGCTTGCTTCGGTTGTTGTAGTAATGTAAGGAGTATGTGTGTGTGTGTGTGTGTGTGTGTGTGTGCATGCGTTCACGTTGTTTTCAGACATACAAAGGCATGCCGCAGCCCGCGATGACGGCGACGACGGCAACTATTATACTACCACGAATGAATATATAAATAGAATAAGAGAGAGAGAGAGAGAGAGAGAGAGAGAGAGAGAGAGACAGGGCGAAGAGAGAAAACGAAGCAATAGTGTAGTGTGAGTTGTGCATAGTAAAATTGTCAAATTGATTTCGTGGGTGCATACATGCACATATAAACTTGTCTACTTTGATTGAGGTTATTTATATACTTCGAAAGTTTATAAATATTAAGAGAATGATTTGTGATAGGTTTTTTTTAACTTTATTCTTTTACCGTTCTGTCATTTTAGAAGTTTTATTTAAAAAAAAAGTTTTATATAGAATTTATGTTCTTATCTTATGATGACATAACCTTTTCTTTTCTTGTAATAAATATGTTTATTTATATTAAAAATAAACCAGAAAAAAATTTGCTTTATATCATACCGAGTTACGCCTCTTCTTGTTATGACTATTCTTTCTATCTGTCTTCTTCGATGTCTTTTTTTATCGTTTATTACTTCTGTTGTTACCAACTAGCAACAATATATATGTTTGTCATCTTCATTACCCAGTCAATCCGATTCTGATTTATCTTTATATCTTTTTTTTTTTGTATTCATTTTTAGATCTAAATAAAGAAAAAAAAGAACAACCGATGTTCATGGACGGTGACAACTGACCATCAGTTTACACTCGTCTCATTTTTTTTTCGTTTACCAACTGGTCGAGTTGATGGTATTTTTTCCTATTACTAATAATATTTCTAGTCTTTGTATTTGATAATTAAATGCAAGAACGTTCATATACATTGCCAATGTGTTCTGTCGGTCGTACATCACACGTTCCATCATCATTAGTAAATGTTTCAATTGATACTCATCCATCATTGCCAATCATGCCGAATGATATTGAAACTAATATTGAATCATCAACGTCAACACCAGAATTGAATCTATTATTGGTAAATAAAAGAAAAACAAAAAAAAAGAAAATCTATTTATATTAATCGTTGCTTTGTTTTATTTTAATTAGGATAAATTAACTGAAATACTTCGATTTCGTTCGGGTTGTCGTCGACATTTTGGTGTAATACAACAACAAAAAGAAGTACCATCATCATCATCATCATCACAATCAACAACAATAACAAATTTAAAACGTTTACAATCAAGTAGTATTGAACCATTACATCATACTGTCGATGTTTCGTCAATACCATTAAATAATTCATCAATATCAACAGGTTCATGGAAATCAACTAATATTCATTATAAATCATCAATATCAAATCGTTTTCAACATCATCATCATAATAAATATCATATAAATTTATCAACAAATATAAATAATTTTGAAAAAAAACGTCGTCTACCAAGTTTATTACAACGTTTAATTGATGAAGGAAATTTAATAAAAGAAGCTGTACGTCGTCTTAAATCACAACGTTTTTCACATACATTTAAATTACAAGAAAAACAAAATCTTATTAATACACCATCGACACCAACAATTAAATCATCTATTGAAACACAATCAAATATAATATCACGTTTAACACCATCATCATCAATAAATATAACTATACCTCAACAATTAAATGATTCATCTCCAATACAAACAACATCATCACCAAATCGTGGTATATCATGGTTTTTATCATCAAGTGTATTTGGTGTAAATGCATCAACAACAAATCATAGTAGTAGAAGTGGATCACCACATCGTACATATTATTCATCGAGTACATACGATCGAACACCAATGGAAGTTGGTATTCATGATGTATAAAAAAAAATCGACTAATTAACCAGGTGAAAAAAATTTCAATGTTTGTTTGTTTGTTTTTTATTATGAAAAAAGAAAAACGCAATATATCACTTGTTGCTTTATTTGTTAGTTTTTTTTTTGTTTGCCTTAATGAGTAACAGACAATGTCTGTCAAGTATTTGTTTCGCTCTTCTCTATGCCCGGCATGTGTTCGTTTCGTGTATTTGGCTATTGACTTCCCCTTTTTGTTTTATTATCTTCATTGACTATTAATTGGTTTTTGTTTGTTTGTCGAACATACATGATTATATAAAAATCCCTGCTGAGCGAATTTTCTCACCGGTTTCTTCTTCTCATTTATCAATTTTATTACAGAACATATATATATATATATCTATATATGTATGTATACATTCCTTTTTCTTTTTCGTTTACTGTTGTAAATAACATTGCAAACTATACCAGCATTTTGATTTTCTGTAATTGTTAATACTGTATCTGAATTTTTGATAACAGTAAATCAGTATTAGCTTGTCATCATCATCATCATCATCGTCATGTATTTGTTTGCTATTACCTGTAATAATCGATTATATAACATAGAAATGAATGAACCGGTTTTTTTTTTGTTGTCATTATGGAAAGAGTTAGTCACTTTCGATGTGTGCGCCTCTGTTCACTTCATATCTCAGGTATTGATCGGGTTCTTTTTTGTTAGCTTGCTTCTTAATTAATGTTATTATTGTTGTTTTTGCTCTGCTGTTTTACTTGTTCTCATAAATAACTCTTTGTTTTTCTTCATTTTTTTTTTGTTTTTTGGTACTATTTTATCTCTCGTTCGTCTTTGCTTCCGCGCGAGTATAAACATGGAGTTTTTTTTTTTTTATATTGTATGCAAGATAATATATGTATTGCATACTAGAAATCAAAGAAAAGATATTTAAAAAATTTATTGAAAAAGAAAATCATTAATATGTGGTTTTTTCTCTATTACAATTGATTGGATTAGGATACAAAAGAAAAAAAGGGAACGGATGTTGACAGATGATCACCATGTATACCTACACATGCAATGTATTGTATATATGGATCATGTATATTCATTGTCGAATTGGATCAAAGAATAAAATTAGACAGACGAATTGAACAAGAATAGAATAAATCATGTGAACTTTGTCTTTGTATGCTCTTTTATCTTCGGTGAATGATTGACATCATTTGTATCAGGACGATCACGATAACGAGTTCCGCATATTAGATCCCATAGTGGCCAATAGAGACCATAATTAAAATTGTGTAAACGACCTTTACCTACATAGATAAAAAAAAAAAAAGAAGAATTTAATGTCATCATATTATCATAAGTAAATAGAAACATTACCTTTATTATGATGAGCATAATGATGATTTAAATCTCCTAAACGTCCATCATGAGCAGCAACTAAATATAAAATGAAAATCATTTGATTCAACAGATTAAATATAAATCGACTTACTAGCAAAACATGAAGTAAATAAACCAAAAAATGCTAATGCAATAGGATGAACAGGTATAACAAGTGCCGTTAAATAATGACCCACCGGACCTTGTTTTTTTTTCGTATAGAAATTAAAAAAAATTCTATTTTATCACTAAAGATAATATATTATACCTTGCACAAGACCTTCTAATGGATGAACAGCATCTTGACAAAAAGCTGATGGATATTTAAAAGCATGATGAGTTGTATGAATTTTATCCCATAAATATTGTGATTCATGTAATGCACGATGTGTCCAATAAAACCATGAATCAAATATAAAACCATAGACAAGAGCATTTAAAATTAACCATAATAATGTATATTTATTATTAACAAAATAATTTGTTGTCCATAGATATGGTTCAATAAAATACATCCATCCTACAGCATATGTTGTATTCCCTAACAAAAAAAAAAAAAACAAGAACATTCTCTAATTCATGTTTCATTTATTTTTACAATTATTTGAAAAAAGTATTGAAGTCATATATACATACCAAACATAGCACCAGTGCTTAATAGTAATTCTTTTCGTACTTGTCTTTTTCGTTGTTGTCGTTGTTCAATAGTTAATAAATCTGATTTAAAACCTCGTGGATTTGTATATTCTAATATTCCAGCTGTTAACATATATTGTAATGTATATGATGCAAATACAAATATATTAACAACAAGATAATCATTAAATGATGTCATATCAATTAAATGTTCCGATAAAATTCTATTCATTTTAATATAAGGCCAACTAATTGCTGATATTAAGGATAAAAATGATAATAATCCAATAATACATGATCCAATATTATCTTCAATAGCAGCTTTGAAATTTTGTCGATCCGGTGGAAAATCTGTTATACTTTTCATGATGATATGTAGGTGAAAAGGTTATTAGATAAAATAGACAAAGTGTATATGATGATATATATATATATATCATTTCATATCGGAAGACTTAAGATAAATATTAAAGTACGAATCAGAATTTAAGTTTTTTTTTTATACTAAAATTTGAAATGAATTGAATGATGTTTGAAATATATTACAAAAAAAAAGGAAATAGTACACTTACACTTTTTTTTTTTTTTTTTTTTTGTTAATATTTAATCATTTATTCTTTGTTTTTCGTTTTTTATTAGTTCACCTTCTATCAACTGTTGAATAATAGATAGAAATCGAAATGAAGAACAAGATAAATAAAGAAGAACTAGGAATGATGAATAAGTCGTACTCTGCTTCTTTTGATTTACTTATTTCGACTATATATAATAATTCATTAACACGTGTCGTACTCTTTAACCGACAATGAAACATACTGTTTTTAAAAAACGAGGAAGAAAAAAAAACGACCTGTACTACATACAGTTTTCATTTATTTATATTTGAGCAATAATAATCATTCACAAATATGATCTTGTCTCTTTTTAAAAATCTTTATCCTAGTATTTTATCGATATTTTCGCTTCCAGAGAAGTGATTCAAAACTTCGGTACGGTGTACACCTATTTTTGGGAGTACAGGTACATTGTATATGGTGTAATAACCTCAAACTTCAGGACGGCCAATCCAATTTTCGGAGAGGCAACACCTCCTCGACTTTTATACTGTATGAAATGTTGCTTTATCCGACTGTATTTTTTATTTTGTCTATTCCATGAATATATTTTTATTATTTCAGAAACAAGATATTAATTATCCTCTCCTTTGTATATTAGAATACTTCATCGGAACCATCATAATAAAAAGAAAAAGAAGCATTTTAACATTGATAATAAAGTATGAGTCTGTTCTTTGATAAGACATAACTAGTATTCAAAAAAGAATAACGATGTTTTAATATCTAGAGAAAGAAAGAAAAGAGTACTCTCATTTATTGTTAATGACAAAATTTATTTCAATGAAATCAAACAAATTTTAAACATATTATATTGAATTAAATTTCAACATATGTAAAACTAAAATTGAATAATATTTTATCAACAAACACAAATATTCTTTTACATGATTCATATTACTAGAAACTTTGTTTTCAAAGATAATTTCTTGAATATCACGCGCATTGTTTGACGTTAGAATGTTGATAGTATTGTGCTCAGGTGATATTTACTTTATAATCTTATTACTTACCACAAACTAAAAGTGCTAAGATATGTTTTGAGAAATAAATTCTAAATTCTCATTGTTCATTTGGATATTTAGTGTATTGTGATATAATCAACAGAGACAACATTGAAATCATCTTCTAAGATAGAGATAAAATTTATAATTACTTATGGAAGATACGTAACTAATTTTTCATAATATTTTCATTTTTTTTTTGTATACATATGCAAAATTGTTTTCATGAATAGATCGAGTCAACAAAATTTAATTGTCATATTAGTTCTATTCATTTTTATTCACTATTCAACGTATTCTATGCACTTTTCATTCGTTTTTCTATAATCTTTGTATATCTACAAAGATGTCCTTCAAGTATTTTCATCTTAATAATATCCAACAAAGTTATATAACGTTATCTTTATAAAATAAAAACTCATATTTCGTTGTATGAAAATAGACATAAATTCTTATGTAGATATCATATGAGAATCATACACAATATTTTAATTAAGACAAAGAAAAATACTCTATTCAATATAATCGAATATAATAATTAATCAGTTAGAGCCGTATTTGTATGCCTAAACCAGAAATATTCATCGTGAGACCAATGCAGTAGATGTTCTAACAATACTATCGTGGTAGGAATTTTTTTCTGAAAGATATTGCAAAACTATATGAATTTTATGCATGAAATTTTAGTGTCTATAAAACGTAAAACTTGGAGAGTCGATGAGTCTTATGGATATAGTAACAATAATTCTACTTCACTACAGTCACAGCAATAAAATTTGAAATCTCTTTTGAATACCATCGTAGTAGAGGCAAATTCTTTTGATAGCTTTTCGCAGAGTGACGCAGATATCTCTATCACAAACAAAAAATTCTTTACATAAATAAATGAAATATGATTGTTGACAAGAGATAGATGGTGTTATTTTGCAATAAAAGAAATTTAATTATACATTATTTTTCAAACCTCAGTGCGTTTTTATATGTCACTTTATGTCAAAATATTACTCCTTACAGATGTCGACATTTAGATTTATATTTTATTTACAATTTTCATGAATACAAATATTTTCTTAAGTTTATTATTGAAAGATTTTTTTTTTTTTGTTGACAGAAGTGTTTGTTTATCTCCCACGAGCATTATCAAAGATAATATAGTAATAAATGTATGTTTCTAAAGAAGATTCATAAAAAAAGCAAAGATCTGTCAGAAGTTTCATAAATGCAAAAAAAAAAGCATCGAAATTTTGAATACATGTCGAATTTACCTGTCAATCTAATAAGATTTATTTTATTTTTATGGTATATCATATCATAATGTTTCAGTCGAGCATGCAACTAGATGCTGAATTATACATCATGTATTCTTTTTCTCATTACTAATTTCATTCATTTAATATTTATCATCTACAAGACAAAATGAAATGTCTTGTCAAATTACAAGTTCATTTTGGCTTTTACTTTGATTTTTATCAGCAACAAAACAAAATGTTCTATGACATTATAATGTAATCATCGTGTTAATTATGATGAGTTTTTTTTTGTTGCAAATAATTACTGATCTATTATTATTATGAAGAAGTTATTGCTGTATCAAATGCTTTATGTTTATGATGGAATCAGTGGAACTATTCAATGAGTCATTTATTGATATTTACAATGATTTCGAGTTTCGATTAAATGATATTTACTTATATTTCATAAGTAATTCATGTCAACAAGAGGAAAACGAATAATTTTCTTAGAATACTTATGTTGATTGATGATAAATTCTGTTTCTCTTTTTTAAGGAAGATTTTTTAAATTTTTGATAAGCTTTTGTCTACAATCCTGTTATTTGAATATTTTATCTGTTCTTACAGGATTTGATTTTTTAACTAATATTCTTTTGCTAATGATTCTAACTAGATTGCTTTTGAGTTTCACTCGACTGCAAAATGTGATCGTAAAGCTTCCAATGTTGATTGATGGATAGATCAATATTTTATAAAAAAAAACGAATAATCGTTTCAACAATTGAATATAAAACTCTTTTCTCCGAAAGATAACCACGCCATACAGAAATCAAGGCTTCTTGTTTGTCACTTTAAATTGAAAAAAAACTATATTTTGTCCAATCAAATAATCGAAGTCAGGTAGAAACTGTGAAGTAGGTAATATGATTTAAATAAATATTTTCGATTGATCACTTGATTCTCTCCCTAATTCATTAATGATCATCGGGTGTATTCACAACTGTCTTAGCTATAATGAAAGAGAGTGGAGGCTACCTTTTATTGTTGTCTTTGTTTTAATAATCTCGACGCTTGAAAAGAAAAATAAAGTTCACAAAAATTTGTTTTGTTTTTCTTTTGGGTGGCTTCCTGTAAGATAATGAAACGAGCTATTGATGCTCTCATGAGGTTTCATTCTCGTGTTTAAAGGAAACTTTTTTCTGACTTTTGCTTCTTGAAATCATCGCAACCGAACATAACAACTTTTGATGCCTACGTCGAGAAAGACAGATAGGAACAACTTGCGAAGAACTTCATTTTTCTCATCAATGTTGATGTCAATCAATTTAAAAGGTCGTTCAAATATTTGTCATCATTATACACAAGAAGAAGTAATTATTCAAACATATTGTCGATGAACCATGATTAAGCTAATCGTTCAAGATCAAAAAAGAAAAAAGTAACTCTTAATGGAACATTATCCAAATCACATCATACTGAACTTTGTATTACATTCATTACAGTGAATGAATCTGATGAAGAATCAATTCTTAGTCATGTATGTAAGGAGACGAAATTTTTCTTCGTTTACTTTTCTAATTTTATTTCTTAATTAGATATTTGTGATTTAACTGATTGTGAACCGTTAATTGATACTTGACAAGAATTGATTCAAACTAATTATATTAATCATATGAATAATGACACGTAAAATTTGTTAAGTAAATATTAAGTAAAAATTAATTAACGACTTAACAATTCATAATGATGAATAGTCAATGGTAAAGATATTTATTGAAAAGAAAATAAATATTGACTTAATATATTAACAAATATTTTTTGTTCGTTGTTTTATTTGTCATGGCCAAATAATTATTTTTTGTAATACTAATTGTTGCGCAACGTTGTTGAAATGAACAAAAATCATTTATTGTAATTTTGTACATTTGTAGAAAAGATTGTTTTGACTTTCTTTTATATTGATATTGATTCTTGATTTTTCTTTGCAGACGACTTTTGTGTCGAATGAAATCAAAGATTGATGCTGAATTGATGTGACGATCGGCTAAATAAAAACAATAAAGATCCAAAGTATTTTGGAAGACATAGAATTTCAAAAGGAAAAAATGAAAAAAAATTTTTAATGATAAGAATAAAATTGAAGTTATGAAATTTTTGCAATATTCGAAAAACTATTGAGGAAATAAGAATTACGTAGATTAATGACAGATGTGAATGGTACGTTTTAAACAGAAATAACTTCGTCAAGACACTGCAATATCTAATATTTTTCCTAAATATTTGATTTGAGGAATGTATGAACTATAGTTAACATTTCAAAGACATATTTCAAACGAAATTTACTTCAAGAAACGATCAGAAAGTTTTGGACAAACGTGAAGCTAGAAATTGACCTAGTTATTTTGATCAGATGACACTCGTACACTTCCGCTTCATTTCATAGTCGATCTGCGTACATATTTCAAAGTTTAACATAGCGGAAACATCAATGGAATACTATCCAGTACCATAAACATATTTGAAATTTGTTTTCTTTTCATTGAATTTTCATTTGTTCATTTACTTTCAATAATCTATTGGAAGCATTGTTCATGAAGAGCACTAGAGTTCTTATAGAAAATAAAAAGTCATTTTTGAACTTTTCTGAAAGTAGTACAACAATAAGAGAAAAATCATGATGTTTCACTTTCGCTCGAAAAGAAATTTCAAAGACGAAAAAATGAATCAATATGCTTATTCTTTTGACTAACGTTTTCCTTTTTTTCAATTCCTTAATTATTTAATCTTTTTTTCTATTTTCTCTCATGTTAAATAATTAATTGATAGGTACATTCATCTATATATAAATAAACAAATCAATCAGTTTTGAATTCCTATTCCAAAAACAGAAGGATCATCCTCTCCAATCGTATATAAAATCATCGTTTTCAATGTATTCAACCATTGTTCTTCTCTCTCATCGATTAAATGAATTACCCAGGTCGACGAATATGGAATTCGTATACAACCGCATTTTGACGTTTTACATGGTTCAGTATTACGATCGTATATTGCTGTGATCGTATACGGAGAAACACCGAACCAAATGAAGACCGTACACACCGACTTCATGTTTACGACGGTGCTTGTTTGATCTGGATATTTCTATGTATAGTTGAATTACTCTTTCTGTTCTAAATGTAACAGGATTCCAACTATAGATAGAAGTAAATTATTCAGTTCATAAACATTCTCTTTCTTTCTTTCTTTTCTTCTTGCAATAAACGATTGTTACAATGGAACAGAAAAATTAATTCATGCAATGAATTAAAAAATTATCGTTACTTTTTTTTCAGCCTTTTGGATAGCTCTATATTCGACACAAATAAACACTTCTTATTGACATACAATTATACTGTGAAGATCTTTTATTTACAACACATATTCATCATTTGGACATGTATTGGTTACTTTAGCGATGAGTATTGTCCCATTACATTCTCAATAAGACAGAATTTTTCGGTATGCACATGCACATATTTCTTCAAATCAAAACAAAAGAAAAATACACTTTTCTCTTCATCAAATTTATTTCTTTAAACAAAAAAAAAATCAATTACGTTTTCTTTTTCACGTATTCGAGGTTCTTTCGATATAATTGAATACGTGGATGATTTGTAGACAGTAAATTTTCAACTGTTTTAAGAGTTCGTTGAAAAAATAAAAGTCCATTCGAATAGTCATCCACGTTGTAACACACCAAACCAATGTTGTTGTAAGATGTAGCCGAATCGGTATCTGTTGATGAGGGAGTCTTCTCACGGATTTTATTTGATTGTTGATATTAGGCAATACCATCTGCATATTCACCTTGTCCATCATTGACCATCTCGAGTCTATGACAAATAGTTGATTTTTCCCGATCAGTCGTTGTCTGATCAAGTAGGATATCATATATCTCTTGGGCTTTCTCGAATTGTCCAAGCTTAATTAGCAACATACCCAAACGATCTCATCCTTTCGCATAAAGATAGATCTCTTTTCGTATTTATTAAGTAAGTGCGTGAAGCTCTGGACCATTGCCACTGGTCAATGTTAAATCAACTTGCCAGAGATGATTATTTCCATCGATTTGTTTCATTGATTCAATACGAAAGATGGAATGTATGGAGAAGAGAACTTCGTCTTCTCCTTTAAAATAACTAACATCACGGATGTTAGCAGAAGATTTTGACTGGATGGACGGATCAATATTCATGACGAATAAGATGCCAATAAGATCGAACGTTGTATTCGTTCGACCAACAAAATTGATGGATACTTGACGGTGTATACTAGCCAATAAAAAATGATTGAATTATAAGAGTCCACCTTGTGTCTTTACCATTTGATCAAAGTCAGCCTTTGACAGTCCTTGACCACGATAAATAGTAAATGAATTCAATATTGTTTGTCCAGCAAACTGTTGAGCATGAAGCTTGACGATGTGGTTGGGGGACATCATTGATGAAAAATCCTATGCTTATGATGAGATTGATCTCCATCATTCGTAATAATCGATTGAACATCGAATACAAAAACACTGGCAAGTATCCCACCAAATTGGAAGATGTTTGTGATATTCTTGCTCAAATTTGTTGACGTGATGAATTTGTTTCGAATTGTCGACGAAAACATCGTGACAGTACGTAAGAAATTTATCGATATGATGTTGTTCGAAAAGAATAGTTAATAAAATTTTTTTCATTATTTATGTGTACATAAATGAAAAATCTAATTGATTGAGATTTGGCTCGTTGATATCACAATCAGTTTTGATAAAACTGATCGAAATCATGTTATTGATCACATGCTTGTACAGCTTCTTGAAGACCTTCACAAATAGGAGCAATATCTGTAAAGACTCCTGTTATTTGTGGCTATTGATTGGCCCAAGCATCATGCAGAAACTTGGTTCTCACTCAAAATGTATATAGTATTGATCTGTGGAATGTCATGGACGATGGAAAGAGTTGTTTGTCCATAGGCATACGAAACGATCATAAATATTTTTTGTTCTTGAATATCGGTTATAAAATTGATGCATTCATTTAAATCAGTGAATAGATGTATCTTGTTCACCACGTCTTTTAATTTATTGATAATATTGACACAAACGTCATTATTCATATCGTCAGTATTGACATTAAGTCACACCAGTATGAAGTTCTGAATTCTAAGGGCATAAGGAGGATGTCGTTGCCCTATGTTCATATGTTTCAATGGTGTGGCAGCAGCAGCAACAGTTGTTGTTGTTGACTTTGTCTTTTTGTCGACGGTGTGTGTTGTGTTTGATCAATGAAAAAAATAAAATAAAATGACTTGATTTTATATCGTATGTTGTAATTTTTTTTCTAGATGTTTCTATTTGTTTTCGATTATTGTTGTTGTTGTTCGAGTTCTTTTTTCTTTTCATTTCACTCAAGTACTTTAATACTTCTTTTTATCTGCTATGGCCTATGTTGTCATAAGATAACAAATCAATGAAAAAAAGATTGCAACATGATCTCATATACCGCGTCGCATTTCATTTTCTTTTATTATGTCTGGAGCCGTTCATCTCCTTTTCTTTATGTTGTTGTAGGTACAGATGTGGGTGATGGGAACATGCTCGATCACTACCGGCAACACAAACCTCCTTTTGACTGCTATTTGTAAGTCAACTGAACGTCCTCAAGAAGGTTGAAGAAAAAATTGTATCGGTTGGATCTCAATACTTTCACTATACGTTTGAACAAGTATTTTCTGAGTTTCCATTCTCGAGATCATCACGACACAAAATGATAACTTTTGATATGTACTTTGA
Organism: Rotaria sordida; assembly: GCA_905250125.1. Taxonomy (NCBI): domain Eukaryota; kingdom Metazoa; phylum Rotifera; class Eurotatoria; order Philodinida; family Philodinidae; genus Rotaria; species Rotaria sordida. Next base: position 19,302 of record CAJNOL010002634.1, on the reverse strand, counting down.
TAAAACGTCGCATAAGACTACATGAATACTATGCTTCGCACCGTATTTATTCTAGCTAATGCAGTCTGATAATTCAAATGGTGTAGAAAATGCAAAACCAACAAGAAGCTTCGCATCGAAAACGAAAATGAACTCTACAGTTTTTATCCATTGCAGTTCTCTACATCACCATGAGGTTTTCTTCGACGGTCAATGATTTTGTTTATTATCTTCTCAGTATCATCGATATCAGGTAACATAAAAGTGCAATATTTATTATCTATTCCTTACATAATCCTCATACTCCTTCCATTCATTTCATTAATTGTTCTACTAGATTTTTAAAAAATAATTTTTAAAAGACAGACAATCACCGTTGTACTTGAAACTAATCCTTCTCGAAGATGACATCTGTAAACATATGAAATTTTGAATTAGCCAACATAAATATTGAAATATTGATTGTAATCATGATATAAATTGCCAGTATATATTTTGGAAATAGAATTTTTTTTCTAATAGACATCGTTATTCAAGATTAATTCATACCTGTTCTATATGTACTTATCGTATAGACTGAGAATTATTATAAAAGAAAATTAATAAATATGCCAGATTAATTTTCGTGAATGTTCTAACAAAATAGGAATGAATAACATGACAAAATTATTTAAAAAGTGATTTTTCAAAAGCCCTCATCAACAACAAAAACTATCATACGCAGAAAATTAGTTTTATCATACTGATAAATACAAACACATTACCAACGATATTTATTCATTTATGCTCTGAACAAAAGCATAAATTAATCAGATAAGTGTAACAGATAAATGTTCAATGAGATTTATGAATATTTCTTGAGTCCATATTTATTTGACAAAATCAAGAGAATATTTAAATTATTATATACGCACTAAATCATGAAAGTTAAACCAATGAAGACATATCTTCTCAATTGAAGAATAAAAAACACAAATAAAAGAAATTCATTTTTTCATTGTGAAAATTGGTTTTAAAATAATACGAATAATAATTAATTAGTGATATTTTTCAATATTGTGATTTATTGTACTAGTTATGACTGACCGACATTTTTGCAGCGACACTTACGCATACAATTAATTTTTCCTGTTCTCTTCTTGTTTAATTAATCCAATTATATGACGTTCATGAAGCAAATGCATTACATAATAATTCAAAATTTCTATAGGCTTTTTTTCCATAGGAAAGATTTATCTATGAGATCTGTCAAAATATATCTTGGTTTAGTAAGTATACAAACTCTACTAAGCTATAGCCAGACCTATAAGAGTCTATCAAGTCTTGCTTCCTTTGCGTTATGTGCTTCTACTTTCACGCTTACTTGGCAAAAAATTATTTAATGCTTAAGTGAAGGCATGGTAATATTATGTGCGGAAATGTTATGTCATGATAGTTTAGATATGAAAATATGGTAAGACCAGTGCATCACCCTACGTTATATTCTGAAATCATGCATTGATACGACAACGATCGTCATTACGATGATGATGATGATCGCTGTAATGACTGGTTTAATAATGGAAAATGATTATTAGTTTGACCGATGATTGTACAATTCTTTTTTGTTTTCTTTGTGAATTAATTTATTATCATAAATTTTCAAATGATAATTTAAAAATTGTTTACTACTCTATTCTTTGCTAAAATATTCGAACAAAATTTTTGATTTAATTAAAATTTCGTTTCTCAATGTAAAATGCTAAAAAATCATCAAATCTAATATGATTAGTCCATTAATCGTCTAAAGATCTGGTACATTTCTAAGACAAATGAGAAGATCATTATTATTACAGTCATCAAAAGAGTTATTGTTAACATTATTCATTGATATACATTATACAAATTCATATCGTCACAATAAGAGAATCTAGTTTTAGAATCTTTCAGTTCTACTTGATATTGATTCTTTGAACAAATATTCAATATAGTTTCTTTTTTTTTGAATTATTTTCTATGCCATATGAAAAAAGAAAATAATATTGAAATTTTTCTTACTAAATACCAACCACTATCTGATCTCTCTGTATGCGAATGAAGGATATTAAGCTTGCCTTTGAGAGATAGATCGCCTGATCTGTGTAGTTTTTCTTTCATGTTAAAATTTTAACTCATAAATTGAATGTATTTTTAGGAATTAGATGTAACTAAGTTTATTTTTAAGGATGACATGTAAATATGAGGAATTAGATAAATATTTCAGAATGAAGATTCAAGATGCTTGTAATCTATCAATTCTATTAGAATTCTGGAAAGTTGATTACCACAAATTTTCATGTTTATTATTACTTTTATTCGTCATCTTTTTTCAATTCCAATTAATTCAACTATCAACAGTTTTTACCTGCCTAATTCATTCAAAATGTTCTTGAACAAAAACCAAATTTTCTTTTCGCAATATTATACTGTCTTTTTTATTTCTTAATTCTTCTATATACCGGTGCTGTTGAATTCATAAATAGTAAAATCTATCGTTTTAGACGCTTCTATACTGTGTACACTTCGTTATAGGGTACACTCGAAAACGATCGTTTCTTAGTGAACACCTCCTTATATTGAATTGTGAACCGATTGGAAAAATCTTCCTAAAGTGAAATTTTGTGTTTTTTTTCTTCGTTCGACGTCTAGTCTTATATACTCTAGTGCACGCATGAGACGGAAATATCTCTGTATAGTGAACAATTTTAAATATTCCATTGGATGTTCATATTAGAGAATTTTTACTCTAGTCATCTAAATTGATTTTAGTGACTTGTTTGTCTTTCTATGAAGCTTAATATTTAATTCTATTCTATTATTATCATGATATTGACATGAAAAACAAGCTAACAGGTTAGATCTGTTTGAATCTCTGACATGTGTCATATATATATGAATATGAATAGTAGTCAGTTTCATAAATTTTCTCTTAATAATAATGGTAGTAAAAGAACGACTACATGATTATATTTTGCTATTTCTGTATTAAAAATCCTCTATATAAGTTCAATTTCATCAGTCAAAGAAAAATCACCATTTCTGTTCTTTTTTATTATTGGCTAAATTGGTTTTTACTGAGAAAAAAAAAAGACAAAATGACAAAATAAAAGGATTGCAAAATACATGTACATATTGCAAGACAAAAACAACTAAATTCTAGATTTGTCTACAGTAGTTTAAATAAAAAAATACAAAACAAAAATATTATTACTAATGACAAAAATAATATGTAGGACAAAAAATAACGGGAAAATAGCTGAATTATTTATTTATTTATTTTTGTTGTTCATGAGAGTGAAAAGAATAATCACCTGAACAAATGAATTAAATCGGTAATTCAAATTGAACAGCTATTGAAGCTGATCGAGCCAAACCAACAATCTGAGCGAGTTTAACTACCTAAAATAAAAATTAAAAAAACAAAAATTCTTAGAAATAATCTTCTAAACATTAGCTTAACATTCTAATTATAATAAACATGACAATCTTACCAATCGAGCTCCATCATCCAAATCATCGCAAGCAAGAATTCTACATTGACTATTTGCAATAATTGCTTTTGCATCATCAACTCGTGTACCTACATATACACACACATAAAAAATCATCAATTATACAATATAAATATAATAATAAAAAATTATTAACCTTGTAATCGTACAACTATGGGAATAGTTAATTTAAGTTCTTTTGCAGCTGCAACAATACCTTGTGCAATAACATCACATCTCATAATACCTCCAAATATATTAACAAATACAGCTTGAACCTAATCATTCTTAAAAATAGATTAATAACATATATAATTATTTTAACTTACTCTAGGATCAGCTGTAATTAATTCAAATGCATTTTTAACTTGTGAAGCTGATGCACCACCACCAACATCAAGAAAATTAGCTGGATTACCACCATGTAATTTAATAATATCCATAGTAGCCATTGCTAAACCAGCTCCATTAACAAGACATCCTATTTCACCATCAAGACCAATATAATTTATATTTGATTCTTGTGCTTTAACATCACGCCAATCACTTTGTGTATTATCTCTTTCATTGAATATAGCATTTTGTCGATATTCAGAATTATCATCCACATTAATCTTACAATCCATACCTATATCATATATATATGTATATATATATAAGTAATTTCATTCGTTAAGAATGTGATTTTGCAAAATGAAAAATGCTTTTTTAGGCTACAAAATCTCTACGAAAAGTTTTTTCTGAACATACTTAGATTTTTCAAAAAAAAACAAAACAAAGAGTTTATTTGTTGTTAGGGAAGTGAATGAGAACGAATATCGAAACGAAATACCATCTTATAACTGAATGAGAACTTTAAAAAGCAATTTTAAATGATGTAAACCTTCCCTTGTGGATCATAAGATGCTATCAAAACAAAAAAGTCTAATTGTAGAGCAAGAGCAGACGTCTAAAAAAGTGTTTTTTGAAGTCCGATATTTGCTGAACATTTCATCATTGATATAGTTCATGGTGTAGGCGATTCTGAAATTCTTGAACTTTTTTTTTTTATTCTTGAGAAAAGAACTTGCTCAAAAAAAATAAGCCTTATAAAGAATCAAGTTTATCATGTCCTATTTTTCCTGATTTTACCCATATATATAACACACATAAAAAGACAAAAACTTACAATATACTTTTCCATCAGCTGCTTCCGTTAATGGATTGATTTCTAATAAAACAATATCGTGAGTGATAAATAAATTGTATAATTTCAACATTATATCAGCTGCCTAGAAATACAAAACAAGATTTATTAATATAATGAAAAAAACAAAAAAAACAAAAAAACTTTTTTTTCTTTTTTAACCTCTTCAAGAGCGTCATTACGAAATTGAAGAATTTTAGCAATAGCCAATGCATCGTTACGTTGAAGACCTTGTACAATATCAATTGGATGACGAATAATTGCTTCTGGATGTTCAGCAGCTATGGCTTCAATATCAGTACCACCTTGAGTTGATGTAATAATAACAGGACCATCGAAACGTCGTTCTAATGCCACTAGATAATATCATATTTTAATCTTAGATAAAAAGATAAACAAACAAATTTTATAATCTTACATGCAAAATAATATTCACGTCGAGTAAATAATTTTTCACACATAATTAATTTTGTAACAGGTTTTCCTTCTCGACCAGTTTGTTTCGTATATAAACGATGACCAAGCATTTTTGATGCTACTTGTTTTGCTTCATCAGGTCTAAAACAAAATTTTCTTTCTTTTACTTTTTTCTTCTATCAAATAAAATAATTATAATTCTTACGAAAAAATCATTTTAACACCACCTTTAAGTCCACTATCAAATACACCTTTACCTCGACCACCAGCAAGAACCTGAGCTTTCATTACAAGATCAGTACTAAGTTCTGAATAAAATTCAAAACAAAAGAATATGAATAATCAATAGAATAACATCATTGAAAACAAACCATGACTTGACGCAATTTGATAAACTTGATCAACTGATTCGGCTACACGATATTTTGGTACCCGAATACCTGCTTGTTCAAGTAATCCCATTGAAACATATTCATGAAGTAATAAATAAAAACGTTTTTGTGTAATTAAATTAGATTTTGTTGATGTTGATGCAAGCTAGAAATAAAGATCAAATATAAATCAAATATTCTTTGTTTTTTTTCAATAATATAATTTACTTTCAATAAGATATTTCGACTGAATGCCATTATTTTATTTTAAAATTTTTCAGAGCTAATTTTGGTTTATTTATTTTAAAATAATTCTTAATAGATTTTCGGAAAAAATGACTTATTTTCTTATGGAACTGTTTTTTCATGTGGTAGCAAATATATCTTATTCGCTTTTATTACCATCAATCAAAAATCTTTTTATAAGAGGTCGCACAATGACAAATATATTCATAATAGAAAAGTATTTGGAACATTATTCAAAATAAACAGAATAGTTTTTGTTTTTAAATTTTCTATTTTGACAAACACAATATCGAATTGCCAATTATTTTTTTTTTTGTTTTGTTTCTCAATAACATAACTGTCCTCTTCGCCTTCTTCATACCACTAGCTCTAATTACTACGCATTAATTACGATAAAAATGAAGCTAATTAGTGAAAAATGACCATTTTTTTTTTTTGAATAAGTAAAATTTGCATTGTCTCATCTTGATTGTATTTTCAAAATGCGATCACTTTTCAGTTAACGAGCAAATCAACAAACATGAGATTAAATATATATTACCTATCAAGTGATCAGTATCACTTAATGCGAAAGTCCTGCAGGAGATTCAGGATTGTCCCACATGACAACACAAACGAGATGTGGAACTGTTTCACAGAATTTTAGTGAACGCACGATATTTTAACCTAGATAAGATAGTTTATACATTAGCGGCTAGCTTAAGAATAATGATGATGACTTTTAACCATTCCAGTTTTGCAATTGCATAAATTTTTTCGAAGTAATAATACGAAAATATGATTTTTCTCGTTTCAAAAAAGCAGTTATTTTACAGTAATTAGTTTAATTTTTAATCACAATTAAAAAGCTATGGCTTCAATTCAGTAGACTAATATGTAATTATTGTAGTAGTTGGTGTAAAATGAATTGATTAAATCATCTAGGATGAATTTTTAATAAATCATTATCGTTTTCGTGCTTTCGATATTTCTTTACTGATCAAAAAATAATTATCCTAAATTCTACCATTAATAAATATATAAATTATATGAAATCTTTTGTTTTTCGTCTGTTATTCAGTGTTCAATATTTTGAAACCATAGAATGATCAAAACAGCGGACATGATTTTTTTGTTTGTTTCTTCGAATAATCATTCACTTTTTTTTTTCTTCATGGTGCGTCATCTGTCTCAGTACATTTCTAAGCTTATTTTTCAGTCTCATCTGGTGCTTCATGAAATACTGTATAAACAAAAATGAGAACTAACAATCGACAGGAAATAACGAATCCTATGAAATAGACGTGTCGTCTATTTGTGTGTGTGATTATAGAATAGAAGAAAGTTGATCTCATCATTATTATCATTATCATCAGTATTTATAATCAAGGTCATCATTTTATTTTCACATTGATTATCAACAATATTACTGTACAATATTTCTCATTTGATTTTTATATGGATAGTCGATATAGTGTTCATTATATATTACAAAATCAAAAGTCTCATTTTCTATATCGATTATGCCTAATACAATACGATCCGATTCTTATTCAGAATCAGTTAAACAAGGAATTCATCCATTAACTACAATACCAATAACATCGAATAGACGAGCAAAAACAATTGATAATATTAATCGACGATCGATTTATTATCCATCTGTTAATGTATTATCTACAAGTACTAGATCTATTGGTCGATCAACGAGTATGTGATTATATATATTAAATAAAAAAAATAAATCATTGTTTCTTTCCATATGTTCAGGAAAAATTATAAAATATAAATCTATACTGAATTTCTCGTTGTTTTAATTATAAAATCTATAAATATTCATTTACTATTCTTTCATTTATTGTGTATCTTTGTAATAAAAAATATATTATCATTATAATCTGCCCCGGATCCTAGAAAGAGCAAATTAGATTAAAACACTTTATACTTGGATTGACATCAATAGAAAATTAATAAGAAAGTTCTTTGTCTTTGATAGGTTTTTTTTTTTGATTATCCTGCTCGATTTTTATTAGTTCAATAAATATTTAGAGTTTCATTTATAGTGATGACTTCATCATCGACTTATCCAGATTTTCAAATACAACGACAAAGTGAAAAAACTAATCCTAAACTATTAAATCCTTCATTACATATAAAACCACCACGTGAAGTTTCTCTTCGTGTTAAATTTATTCGTCTTGGTGAAGTAAGTTTATATTCTTTTGTTGTCTATTGTTTTATTATATCATTTGTTTTCTATTATTCAAAAAACACAAAAAAAAAAAAAAAGGTAATTACATTAGAAGAAAAATTTTATGCTGAAGTTGTTATTGAAGCACGATGGTTATATGATCCTGAAGCAGCTTCATGGAATCCAAATCTTTATGTTAAAAATGCACTTGGTGATATTAAACAAGAAGTTGCTAGTGAATTAGTTGATCATTTAGATGAACCTATTTATACAGATAAGAAAAAATATGATACAATTTATGTATGGGAAATACGTAAAGTTGTTGGTACATTTTGGGAAAAACTTGAATTAAATAGTTTTCCAGCTGATGTACAACAACTTTCAATTCAAATTGTTACAAGACATCCAATTGAAGAATGTATTTTAGTTGAAAATCGTTTTCAACCATCTATGGTTAATCGAGAAGCTTTTTTAGGTAATTTAAATAATGAAAAAAAAAAATTATTATATTAATCAATATAGAACAATTTTTTTTATATATTTAGCACAACAAGAATGGTTTCTCTATGAAAATATTGAAACACGTTCGACAATAACAATGGAAGATTTTAGTTTTCGACCTATTCGTCAATCAACATATATTGGTAGATTTCATTGAAGAAGTTCTTTTTTAATATTTGAGCAATTCCATTTATTATCGACATGATTTCACTAAATAAAAAAATACTTATATCTTCGGATTTTGAAATTTCTTTTAGCTGATATTTATGTAACAGATATTCATTGAGTTTCTCTAGATGTATTGAAAAACTCAACCGTTTAGATCCTTGTTTCGGCGAGTTATTATTGAAAAATCAGTATTAACGATGTGATACAAAAAAGAACAAAGATTTTTTACTACTCACGTTTCCGTTTATACACATATCACAAGTTCAAATAGTAGTTTTGAAAAATCAATAGTGCGTTTTGTAGAGAACTCTTTACATGAAAAAATCTCTATGAAAAGTTTTTCCTCAGAATATTTAGATTTTTCAAAAAATTAAGTTTATTCGTTGTTAGCTATGTGAATGAGTACGAATACTATCGAAACGAAAAATTCTCTTGTAATTCAATGAGAAATTCAAAACTAAGTCTAAATGGTACAAATTCCTTATTGGAGATTTCGAGATGATAATAAAACAAAAAAAAAAAAACTCATTCTAAATTATAAAGAATCAAAATCGACTCGCCGATGTTCATGTTACATTTTTGCTAATTTTGCCTATAAATATATTCTTAGTTTTTTTGTTTTAGTAACATGCTGTGTTGCACGTCGACCGGGTTATTTTTATTGGAATGTTTATTTACTTATTTTTCTTATTACATTAATTGCACTAACTGCGTATGGTGTTGCACCTGAATTTCCACAAAATCGTCTTCAGATTACATGTTTGTTTGTTTATTTAATTCTATTATTCAATGAAAAAATATTTTTTTTATTTTTGTTTATCTAGGTACACTTTTACTTACTTCAATTATGTTTCGTTGGTCGGTATCACGTCTTCTTCCACCTGTATCTTATTTAACATTATTAGATAAATATACACTTATATCATTAGTATTTATATCTCTTAATGCAATATGGCATTCAATAATTGGCTTTCTTATACGACGTATGGATATATCAAAAATAATTGATTATTATGTGCTTATTATATTTTCAATAGTTTTTCTTGTATATCATTGTATAATGATTTTTTCATTATATCATGCATTACGTCGTCGTCAAATAATGCTTGAAAGTGATCGTAAATATGCATCGAAATTAGCTGGTTTATTTGAAACATTTGTACAAGGTCATCATGCTGTACAACATTTTAAAGATAGACAAAATTCAAGTCATACATCTTTATTTGTTTAATAATATATTATTATCTTTTTTTTTTTCTATGTAACACAAAAAAAAAATAAGTCACATCGAAATATATATATATATATATATATATTATTGTCGTTTATATATACATATAAGTTTATTATTTGCAGTTAAACATAAATAATATTCATTTAGACTAATTCAATGATTTAGAAGTTTGATTTTTGTTTCACATAAAATTTTAAATTATTTATTTTCAAAAATTGACTTTTTTTGTTTTTTTATATGTTTGAATTTGATGATTAAAAAAAAAAAGAATTATCATTACTATCAACAATACATTCAAATAATTGATTAAACTTATTTTTGTTATTCTTTGAAAATACGGTTATTTTTGTTGAAATTTGGTCGAGAAGGATTTGTTAATAAGAAAATAATATGTAATTATTGATCTGTAAGTGATTGTTCAAGATCAAAACAATAAATTTAATCGAGACTAAGAATATTCATAGGAATTAAATACGTTGAAATATTTATTAAACAAAATGATTCAATATGTTCACTAACAGTCTATATTGATTTAGAAAATGCAAGTTGAATAGATAATTGTTCTTGTTTTTCTTGATATCTAATAATAAAAAGTTCTGAAGTCGTACTAACTAGAAGAACAGTATTATCTTTAGATAATAGACAAAAAAGTAAATCAGTTATATTAATAAGTAGACCATGATCACTATAAAGATTATAGACATGTGTAATTAGAATTTTAATTAATAAACATCGAGATGAATCAATATAATCAAGTTGTACAGCTGATTTGTTTTGTTTACGTAAAAAAGATTGAAGTCGATCGATATATGATCAACGAACGATATGATATGAACCAATGGCTAAAGTAGATGGATTACTTGAATGCTAAGTTAAATAATAGATTGATAAAGCCTAAGAATATGGAACAAAAACAAAAAAAAGATTTCAACATTATTAATAATAAAACTTTAAGAGAATGTTTAATCATAATAAACTATGCCAGACTTATAAAAACTGTGCAAAACGCACGGATATCGCAAAAACTACAAAAAATAAAGAATTGGAAATGAATATTATACAGGTATCTACAATTATTTTGATTTTGATTTTTAGAAGATATTTTACAAATAAAGATCAAGGTAATCATGAATATCCGCATTTGTTTACAAGTATCCAAAATTATGAAATAATCTTTTCTTTTACTCTTCTATAGCAGTGTTCGATATGGATCAAATTTTTGTTGATTCTGATATCGATCACTTTTCTCTTTCTCTTGAGAAAATCAATTTCTCAATCTATTTTTGTTCCCTTTCATATTCTAATTGGAAACAAAGGATATGTCCTTGACATTTCATCGGTACTCTGCAGGAGGAATAACAAGGTTATGTTATAGAATTTTTTTTCTTTTTTGTTTTTATTTTCTTTATATATACAATCTGCGATGACTCATCATTTTATTCCAAATTTTGTATTCTTAAAAACTAATTTTTACACAGTCTCTGCTGGAACCTGAAAACTATCATGTTTAGTTTTTCCGAAATCTTCTTCTGTTAATCAATCTATAAGATTTCAGTATGGAATGTATTTGATAGAGAACTTCATTGGCTATTCAAACCACTATTTGGATTTGAATAAGATGCTTGAAATTGTAGAATATAATCAAAAATATGTTGATCTTATATTTTGATCAGTACTGTAATAAATCTTGTATGTAAATAGTTTTTTATACAATCCAACAGCTATTATAAGACGACAAGCTTGAAATTATTGTATTGATTCTGATGTCTTAATATAAAGAGTATGTGGGTATGAGTGTTTATTGAAAGAATAACAATACACTCCTACCCACATCCACACCTTCAAATATTAGCATAGTCATTATATTATAGACTTTATCTAAAAGAATGTTAGAATTCAATTCAAGATAGAGCTGTTATATGCATTATTATAGACGAGGCCATTTGGTATGTATTCATGCAATAAAGCCTTTGATATTAAGTGTTTTAGAAAATTTAAAATGTCATGGCCAGAACTTTTGGTATGCTACTGTTGTTACCTAAATTAAAAGTAAAGTAAATATGCCATTCTTATTAATGATTCATATTATTCTTAAATTCACCTATTATTATCGTTTTCTTTATCTTCACAGAGGATGTTAGATGTTAAACATCGACAAAAAATATCGAACTAGTGAAATTTATCTTGTCTGATAATTAACAATGAAACAGAAGTTTATTCTAACAAGTTTAAAGCTAACCTACAAGCAAAATCATAATTAGCATAAGAATAAAATTACTCAACGTATATTAGAAGATCAAAGTATTATATACATGAATCTTTCAAGTCATCTATTAATATTATATATTATTGAATATCATTCGCTAAAGCTATACAAATGCTATAGCGAAGTGCAAAGAAAACGTGAAAAGTATGATAATTAATTAGCTTGAAAAATAATAAATTATGATTATAATTTTTTCACATTGAAATTAATTCATCTTTTGTACTAACACAGAAATTCAATATTCTGTCTTTTAATGTGCTAATATAAAACAACCCTAGTGTATCATAGAAAGGAAAGTATAACACAAAAAAATTTTCTATAACATAAATCGAAAATGTTGATAAACATCGTCAATATTTCAAATAGTAATAACACAACTAGCTGCTCCAATGACATAATCATCAGAATGAGCAGACAATGTAGTCCAAATACCCGTTTTAATATCATAGCTTTCCATTGATCTTACAATATGATTTCGTTTTGAATTGACACCATACAATACAAAAATACGATCATCTGTATATTAAAATATATAGACAATTTTTAAATCAAATATTTAATAAATGAATCATACCAATAATTTCAGCACATAGATCATGACGTGCTTGTTTCATATAATCTAATGTTATCCATTTATCTTGATAAATATCATATTTATCCAAAAGATTAAGACTTAACATTGTTCGATTATTTGTTTCATTATCATCATCATTATTCTTTTTGAATTCAGTACAACCACCGATAGCATATAATGCATATGAATTTGTAACTATCTGTCCATGACATCGAGCTATTGAAAGTGGCTGTTTTTTCAGCCAACTAATAGAAAAAAAAAGAATATTTTTGTTTTGCCATGGAGAAAAAAAAACAAACATTTTTTTCTCAGAATCGTAGACAGTGACATTTGATAATGTTGGTTTTGATTTTACATTACCATAACCACCAACAATAAAGAGTTTATTATGAAATGAACTTACAGAACAACCAAGACGAGATGATCGTAGACGTTTAGCAAGTTTCCATATATTAGTTTCTGGATCATAATATTCAACGGAATGAATTGGTCTAATAAAGTAATAAAATAATTCGAATCTAAGATAGATTCTTTTCTTACTTTCCATCTATTCCAAGTCCTCCTGCTACCCAAATTTTATTATTGAGTACTGCACATCCAAAATAGACACGTTGTTCTAACATTGATGGTATAGATTGCCATTTGTTTTGTTTAAATGTTACTAATGTTGATCGATCAATTGAATAAACCCAATTTGTTAATGCAATTTGTTCTTTTTCAAATGGATGTGACAATGAACCACCTGAATATTATAAACTACATTTCAGTGAGTGCTTTAAAAACTGCAAAAGAATACAAATCATTAATATTTGCACGTACCAAGCAAATAAATTCGATTATTAAACCATATTAGTTTATGATGATGTCGTTGATCAGGTAATCGTACAAATAATAACCATACATCTTTTTCAATATTATAAACAAATAGACCATTTTCTAATTATAATATTTTTTTTTTCCTAGGAAGTTATTAATGAATGAATAATATGAGAATACTAACCAGCATTTTGATTAACTGTCATTGTTTTATCTAAATGAAAACCACCACCAATAATAAGTATTTTTGAAGATGAAAAGAAGAATGAATTTATAGTTGATAAATAAATTTGATCTTCTGTATTAACAAGTGATTCAAGATGTATACATCTAGATTTTGATGATACGGATGAAAAAGTTTCAGATTGATTAATTGCAAGATAAACTGTAGAACTTGTTGTAGATGATAAGTACTAAAATGAAAATATTTATTACACTTTGATTTATTTTCATTTCATCATGATTATAAGAGAAAAATCGAAGGTTAATTCTTGGCTTTCTGGCATAAATCCAGTAGAGTTGGTGTTGAGTCAACTATAGAAATAGCTGATGCAGATACTAATTATCATTCTACTATGATTAAATTTGAGCGCAATCATTTCACTGCAAAGATGTAGAATGGATCATAAATAACCTATTCGTTTACAATGACATAAAACTTGCATTTATTGTTAATTTAATTTTTTTTTTTTGCGTTTTTTTTTCTCAATTATGCTGATAGTCTGTCTGTATACATCTGGAAACCTACTTATCATGAATTATTTTTATTAAAAAATGAGTCATATCGGCGTATGATATATGGGCAGAAACTAGAGATGTGCAAGGTAGGGTTAGAAAATTTTTCTCAGACTGAGTACGAACAATACTTACTCTGCATATCTCTATTAGATACTTGCAAAAGCGACTATTTTTCTATTGAAATCATGTCGGTATCGTTAGTCTTTATTTTCTTTTTATAATATGGAACTATTATGCTGTTTCTCATGTAAAATCACTCATTCCTATTGTTAAAGTATAACCCAGATAGAAGATCATAACAAAAGCTCTAGATTTTGTATCTTTTTAGCATAACGATCATGTTATTTATAAATTTATATCATAGAGAATTAATTCTTACTTTAGTCTGTACTAAGCTATCTTTTTGTCGTAGATTTTCTATTTGATTATTGTATGTATCACTAATAAACATAAATTAATAGATATATCAAAACAAAAACAAAAACAAACATAATCTTAAATTTACTTGAGTTTTTTTATTAACCATTGTTTAACAATTGGAATATGTAATATTTCATAATTTATTGCTAAAATTTCTTTTAATGATAAATAAGTTAAATTTTTCCAACGAATTTTATTTAATAATTCAAAAATAACATCAGTATTTAATATATGATTACATGATAACCATTGTAATGTTCGATCTAATACATGAAATTCTTCTCGTTTTTCAATAGTTACATCTGAAAGAATTTGATTTAACATCCAATAAGTAATATCAATAAATTCTTCTGTTTGAATACATTCATCCATAGATTGAATAAGAAATTTATGTGCTAAATAATAAACTTTTGAAAGATCATGTTTACATGCTATATCTAATATTTGAAAAATTGTTCGTTTATTAATTTGAGAAAGATAAGTTATACATAAATCAATTACTTTTTGAATACCTAATTCTTTCGTACAAATTAAAATATCATCAATATTACGTATTGTAAGTATTATTTTATCTGTATAGAGATAATTAAGAATAAGTTGTAAGGATTTATGTGTTGAATGACGAAGATGTACACGAGTAACAAAATCATTTTTACGTTTATTAAAAATTTGTCTAGATAAAAACTTTCATAATATTATACAATACAATATAATTATAGATTGTCGTATTATATATACATATAAAAATGTTTATTTTATTTCAACAAACTTGATCTACTATTGATATGTACATGTTAGACTAACCAAGTACTATCTGACGCTTTGATTTCTTTCTTTCGCCTCTTGTTATTTGAAGAAAACTGAAAACAGATCGTAACATATGTATAGGCTTCCTTTATGAAAAGGATACTTTCTAGGGTTTTATCCGACATGGGAGCTTAGGAGGCAGTATCCCTCCAGAAAAGAAAACTTGGATAACACACTGATACTTTCTCTTCTTTTATAGTGTATCCAGTTAAAGTATTATGAGGAAAATTATGTTTCAAGATCTCTAGAATTGAAGTATTTTCTCCGCTTACGTCATTTTCAAGCCAAATTTAACCAAGATTCAATTCTTTCTTGATCAATATTTATTAAAAACTAAGGAAGTGGATGTACCTTTTTGGAATAGTATTATTAAAACCGAAATCATATCATTAGAAGCACAAATGAAAAGGATTTGGTTTGACAACACTTGTAAACTCTGTTGTTCTGTAAGGAGTTTTTTGCGAAAACGTCCGCTTACAAGTGCAGTTTTAACTTATATCCCAAATCATATAGTATGGTTAGAAAGTTCACATTGAGTTGTACTTGAAACATACAAAAGTTAATAAGAAGCACAGCGTCTAGAAAAGCTTCGGAAGAAATTTTTGCAGCTGTTCAATGCAATACATCTCTACTAGTAACAGAAAGTAAGAAAATATCTCATTTGTTTTTCTCAGTATCACTCTATCGACATTATTCTGATAACAACCATTTTCACTTTTATGCTGCGTCGTATAATTCAATGAATTTTTTCTAGACGCCGTACTTCTTATTAACTTTTGCATGTTTCAAGTACAACTCTATGTGCTTTTTCTAATTATACTATAGGACTTGTGATATAAGATAAAATTGCATTTGTAAGAAAAAGTTTTTGCAAAATATTACTTAGAAAAAAAAATTTTTACAAATGTTGACACTTCTCTAGTTCATAATGAATATAGATTAAAAAAAGATTTATTTTTTGGTTAAATTTCACTTGAAAATCATGAAAGCAGAGGGAATGATTCAATTTCTGATAAAACTTTAACTGGAATAGAAAAGGTAGGAAAATGTATTACAATTGAATGTCGCAAGTAAAGGTTCGATACATTATAAAAGAAGAGAAAGCGTCAGTGTTTTATCCAGATTTTCTCTTCCGAAGGATCAACCTAATCTTCGGAGAGGTACCGACTCTATGCTGGATAAAACGCTAGAAAGTATCCTTATTGCTACGGAAACCTATAATTATGTTACAGTCTGTTTTCAATTTTTTCCTTAAATACATATGTTTGTATGTATACATAATGCGAGGATCAATAATTATATTATATCCCATAGTAATTCATATTAATAAATCTTACTTAAATTTATGACTACATGCTGCTAGTACTAATCGATGTGCTAAATATTCACTACCTTGTACAATAAGTAATAAATCACAAAATTGTGAAGATTTCCACATTTGTTCAAGAATTTTTTTTGATAGAACATTTTTATTTAAATCAAAAAATTTTTTTATTAAATTTCTTTCAAATAAATAATAATTTTGTGCTAATTTAATTGTTGATAAAATTTTTGATTTTTGATTTTTAACAAAATTTAAATGTTGATATATATTTAAAATATTTTTTGATTGAATTGAATAAAGAAATTTTTCTTTTAAATTAATAATACTATATGAAACACGAAAAGGTTGAAAATGTATATAAGATAATTGTTGTAAAGAATCAATAGAATAAGATAAATGATTAATATTTAAATTTAAATTTGTACTATTATTATTATTATTAATCATAACAAAATATAAGAAAAATCAATCTAAGCGCAAAAAATTTATCTTAATTGACGAAAAAAGAAAAATCTATTATATTCATTTGTATGCATTAAGTAAATCTTTTAATATAGGATCATTCATACAACTTTCAATAAATTTATATCTTATAATTCGTCCTCGTTCTTCATTATTATCTAATCTTATTATAAGATTATCAACTTTTTTTAATAAAACATTATAACTATATTTATAATTTATTCCTTTAGTATTATATAATGCTTCCATCATTTTAACTAATTTTAAACGATCTATATAACCTTCTTGATTAAAATCCAATAAAGAAAAAATAAATGAAAGTTTTTCAGTTAGATCACCTCGTCGAATAATACTTATAGCATGCATAAATTCCATAAAATCAATAATACCATCATTATTAAGATCATATATACGAAAAAAATTTTCTGTTAGACGAATTACATCACCATTAGGATGTAATTGATTGAAATAATCAATAAAAAGTGATTTATGAATATGAGCTGTAAGATATGAGGATTTATTACTATTTATACCACATTTTTTCATAAAAACATGATACCAATCAATAATTTCTGAACGATTAAATCGTGTTTTAAGAAGTTGTTCAATTTGTTCTTCATTTAATTGTTGTTGTGAACTATCAACAAATATTGAATCTTTCTTCTTATTATTATCAGTTATCGATGAAAGACGACAACCCATCAAATTGTTCTTAATTAGCAGAAGCGCCAAAAAGGAATTCCACAATTCAAAAAGCAGTTATTGATTTTTATACAGCATAAAATACGAAAGTAGTTTTTTGTTCTCAGTTTAAGATCGAATAGTTTGAAGATTAATATTTTTCTCATGACATAAAATGCAATTATAAATTAGCTTTAGTTGAATTGGAAATGGCCGAAATAATTGAGCTATATCCAAACTAGTTAATTCAGAGTCTTCGAAAAGTCGTCTATCAAGAAAAAAAAAAGAAATTACTATGTCTTCATTTTATTTTGATCAAATAAATTAATATTTTTCGTAATAATCGAGAAAAGTTCAAAGTATTTTTATTTATGAACAAAAAATTATAATTTCTACCAAAGATAAAGGACAGATTTTGGGGTTGCAGTAATACGATTCGAATTCCTCATGTTGTTAATTTTTCTTTATTTGTAATTGTTGAGTTTTTGTTAGCCTATTTGACTTTGCCGATGATTCATAGGATCTTTTCTGATATAGAAAATCTTCGAAGAATCGAGATAACTATAATTAACTTTTGGTAGAATATTTTCATCGATAATAGTTATAGTTAACCATGAAAATATAAAGATATCTAAAATCTATTTCTTATATCTTATTTTGTAGAGATGTTTTCAGTGATCACTTCCAGTAAAAAAAAATATCCTAGGATCAAAATATTCGAACACATCATATTTCTCGAATGCACTAGAGCCACTCTATGTTTTCCAGCGTATTGACCCCAAAGCTACGTATCTTTTGTTGACGAAAATAGAACACCTTTTTTTAAATCAAGATGATCAACAGAAAAAGTTCTAAAAAATGGAATATGCTAAAAAATTGTTGAATACTATTGTATTTTGACTACTGAAGAAAATCCCTAGCAAAAAACAGAGGTCAAAGTCTGTGTTGAACTACAGTCCTTTAGTCTCAAGTTCGGGTTGAGGAATGGTTTATGTAATCATATCTCTTGAAACGAGTTTTTATTATTTGAACATCATACTTAGATGTTTGCTAAGGGTACTACAGATTATATACGTAATAGTATAATATTACTAACGAAGCATGAAACTGAATTTATGAAAAGACTAAAAGAAAGTATGTGTACGAAAAAAGCGTGACATAAGCTTTTTAAATTTATATATTTAACATAGATGATAATGAATTTATTCAGAAAATTTATATCTTTAATGTCTATCAAGCACTCTAATCATCAAGTCCAGAGGTGCTATTTCTGATATTTGTGTTTAATGAAAGCTATTCAATGTTATCATCTTCTTCTATATTGATATTAAAATCTATTTTGTTTTTGTCGACTCTTACGTAATTTTTTGTATTCTTAATATGATGTATAAGTTCTTTTGACAAAAGATTAACACTAATAAGCTGTCTCAGCA
>CAJNOL010002633.1:0-34670 GCA_905250125.1 Rotaria sordida | reverse complement strand
TCAATTCTTTATAATGATGAACACTATAGGTTTTCTTGCTAAATTTTAATTCCGTATTAATATGATAACGAGCTAGTGCCCTATCGTTTCTAGACACAAAAGGAACTAACAAAGTAATTGAGAAAGGCTGTTCAAAACAACAGTCTAAGAAGAAATAAAACTATTTAACAGCACAATATGTTTTTCTATCTTCATTCTTTGAAAAAAGTCACAACAGATGTTTGATGAAATGTGATGTCGAGATTTTTATTCATTCTAATGAACACAGTTCTGCACGCAATTCTGTTTTACATTGAGTATCATTTTAAGTGTTAGATAAAATTCCAATACAAGATAGATTTTCATCAATATATCCTTGGTCTCTTGTTTTTTAATGTAAAAGAAAGACATAATCCGACTTTGCCCTGCTGCCATTGGTACACGGAAGAAGTAATGTTATTTACGTATCTAAAATTCACAAGTCATTTTGAATAGAAGTTTACGGAAAATAATTTAACTGTCCTATATTAAAAACCAAGACTTCAACGTCGATAAAGATGCCAACGAAGTTCAATCAATACCTCATTGAACACGAGTTGGTACTAGAGAAAATATGGACTGACCTTGTAAACATACGTCAGCTATCAGAAGAAATTCGAAAACTAAACAATAATAGAAAACTTTTACATATAATCACGCCTACTCAAGTTCTGATTTGTCCTAGTTCGAGCCTACTCTCCTCGAATCTAGGGTAGACTTGAGCCTTCCAGGTCGAATGACTCCGCCGTCTATCATCATGGGCAGTTTCAGTGACTTTAGTTTTTCTGTTGCTGGCTCGGATTTAGAGAAGCTGTTGC
The DNA here is from genome assembly GCA_905250125.1 of Rotaria sordida. Taxonomy (NCBI): domain Eukaryota; kingdom Metazoa; phylum Rotifera; class Eurotatoria; order Philodinida; family Philodinidae; genus Rotaria; species Rotaria sordida. The sequence continues at coordinate 33,834 of CAJNOL010002633.1, read as the reverse complement.
AGAATCCACTGCTCTTGGGTCTGAACTAATTCTTGAATACTCGTATTTTTTATTTTTCTTGTCGACGACAGACATGTGTGGGACCAAAATTTTTTCTGGTCCCGCTCATGTCTAATCGTGATATACATTTACTTAAGAGTACCCCCTTTTCTGACACAAAATTTTTCGTTTTATAGGTTTTTTCGAGTCATTGTACAGCGTCAAGTAGTATCTATCTACTGACTACATTTGGGACCCGAATATTGTCTTCAAACTATTAAAAAATTAGGAAAAAAAACAAATTTACATAACGAAAATAGCGAAAACTGCATATTCCTTGACAGTTTCTCTCAAAACAATTTCTTCATGAAAAAAAAAGGTGCAGATTCGTCCCCGTTTCTCCGTCGTAGTAAGTCCGATCCAGCTGGAAATTTTTTTCACATATACGAGATACTCTTTGAGGTGGATGTTTTCTTTTGTGTCGAAAAATATCGTTCCGTTGATTTTTTTCTAGCTCTTATAAAACAAGCATTATTCAAAAAAAAATATACGTTTTTTTAGGGTGCCTTCGATACTTTGACTTTTTTTATCGAAGGACAAAATACACAGGGAAACGAAAAAAAAACCCACCACAAATGATGTCTAGTACCCATAAAGAAAGTTTCAGCTCGATCAAATGTAGCATCTTGGAAAAACGGAGGCGAAAATTGGGGTCATTTTTCGCCATTGAGAGTTCAGTATCTAATTGAAGACAGCATCCAAGAACGTTAAGTCTTTAACAACTTTTGCCATACTCATCGAGATCTACCTGACCCGAAAATTTCAAATTTTTCTGATAAGTCATTCTCCAGAAATCCCGGAAAGGGAAGGGAGAGTATCTTTAAGGCCTGTCCCCGTTCAAAAATCGATCTCACACTAAAAATATCCTAATTACATGAAACTTTCAGGATATATTGCGGCTGGTGTAGGAAGGCTGTGGTAAAATTTTCGGTTCTATATCATGACGTTTGACAGAGATATTCACCAAACAAGATTCAAAAATAGCTCATTTGATCTTCGAGAATTCTCTGTGTGTCTTCATTCTATGCATTTAATTTTTTTGTTTGAAAGAGTATGTCAGAATGCAGTGTCTACGGTGGCCCTTTTTTTTGAAATTCTTAATTTCTAAGCGAACAAAAGGGATGACAAGTTCAATGGCTCAAAATAAAAAACCCTAAAAAATGGCGCTGTTTCTATGGAGGTCTTTTCTTATATTATAATGAAAAAGCTCGTTTAAAAAAAAGCATCACGAGAGTCGCCAGCCCTAAACACGAGGTTTCAAACAAAAAAATAGTTGTTGACTACGACGAAGCTTTTTTGCAGAATCCTTGAAGATACGATCAAAAACCTATAAAACGAGAAAAAACGAAAAAGATTTTCGACTTTTTTCAAAACCAGCTTATTTTTCGAATAGGGGATGGAAGAAATCTTCAAAATCTTTTGGAAAAACGAAATGTCGAGTACAGATTTTTGTCTTTTATGAGAAATCAGATCACAAACTATCTTTCCTGTATTTATCTTAATTTCGATAATTCTGACGAATAATGACTTTTTTGAGGGATTTTCGCAAAATATCAGTTAGAAATCATAAAAAAAATACTACCGCATGTTGAGAAAGGGGAGGACGAAGCAGATATTTTTGTCTAGGACTGCAACCATTGAACGATTGAAGATGTGTTCGGATTCCATGAATTCTGAACTTCAGAAGCTTTGAAATCCTAAAAATAAATAGAAAGTAGGAAAATTCGAGGTGTTAATCCATCCAGAATGTTTGGAATTCTTCGAATCCTTGGAATCCTTGAACTCTTAAAGCTTTTGAGTTCTGGTAGTCGATGACATAAATCGATTGAAAATTAGCCCAATGTCCTATCAATATGGTAAACGATTGTTTCAAAGAACTACTACGGTCTGTTGTGGACTACCATGGACTTCCACTGTTATTAGAGTACCACAAATTTTGAGGACACATCGTGGTAGCTTTACATTGGTTTTATGTTGTGTGTGCATATGTTTGCGCTTTCGTGTGTATTAATCTTTTCGCGCGCTTCGCAATTTCATAGCGCTTCCATCTCGATGTCGCATGTCAGAATTTGTATATTCGTGGTGGCCATAGTAGATGTTGGTAACAGTCGTAGATCCTATTATAGCGTGGTGAGCCCTTGTGTATTTTCCTTATATTTGAATCATTTTGTAATTTATTGGTGTCAACTAGTGCTTTCAAGAGTTCAAAGTTTCCAAGGATTCGAAGAATGAAACGATTCTTAAAGTTTCAAGGTTTCTGAAGATTACAAGAGCAATAAGGGACTTAACGGTTTAAGACATGATAATGATAATGTGCTGTGATCTTAGTATTTGTTTCAATCTTTAGGGTTCTTCAAAGCTCTGATATGCAGTATCCAGGGAATGCAACGCCTTATATTGGATCTCCCACGGAAAAATTCGGAATTTGGAAATTCGAAGATTCTAGTCAGCGTGACTCCAGCGGTCTCTTATCGCAGGTAAGTCGTATGACCTTCTGTCATATTCCTGAAATCATACAGCAATGCATTGAACTTTTTCTCAAGGCAACTCTACCTTGCTTTGGAATTGAGATCATTTCCGGAGTTGACGTTTTTTTTTAAGTAACTTCAATAGAATAATTTTGTCATTTATATAACTGGAGTAAATCAAAAAAGTGAACACAATGATATTCTTATAGCTGAAGCACAATGCTCTTTGTCCTCTAGATTTGTTCAGTTTCGCTCCATTTCACGCTAAATTTCAAGTAGCTCGTATCTCTTTAGTTCATTGCGCTTTCTTCCGATTCGAAACCAGAGGCAGTGGCGCAGTTCATCATTGAAGCATATCAGCTTCCTCGTCCTCATCTTATTCTCTCAATCCAGACGGATAATGCCAATATCGAGAATCAAGTTGACAATAATTCCGCCATTCAACAAGAAATCAAGCATGCCATTCAACGTGGTTTAGTTGAAACGGCAAAGATAACAAGTATATTAATTTTAAAAGACTTCACATTTCTGTTAATTATATCTTCCAACATTTAGATGCATGGATTATCACAAATGGCATAAATAACACAATGAACGAACTCATAGGAAAAAAGTTGCGTGAGGACGACTCGGTCAATGTTCCTTGTTTCGGTTTGTGCAACTGGCGAGCTGCAGCAGGTATCTTTAACACCAGCATTAATGTAACTTGTCCTTTTCAGCACAACATGCTATACTTTTCATTAGATCGCGGTCAACTACAAACGATACAAGGAGAATCGATACATTCAACACAAGGCAGCGGCGAAGCACCCATTCTTGAAGAGGGACGTGCTGGAAAAGGCGATAGAAGGCAAGAATCTTCCTACTGGTTTTCTACGAAAAATTCACGAGTTTTTGAATTGGTAAGATGTCTAGAACCAATGACTCACGCTTTACTATAGCAGATTTGAAAGTGATTGATGCACTTTGGTCATAAGTATCGGGCAATGAATATTTTGAGATGATAATATATCAAACGATTCAGAATTTTATTCTGATTCGAACATACTGTCTCTTGTTTGAGGCGAATTTTCCAGAGATCGGTTCAAAGCAAATTATTTTTAGATAGTACTGGCCTCTATATTTTTTCTGAATTATCTATGTAATAAACAAATGATGATTTTTTATGATCCTTGGTTACGATGGAAACAACGTCTTCACTTATGAGCATTCTTGAAAGAAAGAATTTCCCTCAAAAAGGAATAGTGTTAAATTGTTTCTTATCCCATGCTAATTTAGAATCAATCGGGATTCTTTTGATTCATCCATTGCTCGATCTTTATCCATAGATATCGACAATGAGAAGTGCATCTGCCATTGATAAGTGAAACGAAATGACTTTTCTCCGAGAGCCAGTAGACTATTAGTATCCGCACAACTGCTGGCACAAATTCTGCCATAATTATCATCAAATAAGAGAGAAAAATGGATTTCTGCACGAACGCGACTATTTTCATTCTATTAGGAGCTCCTGGAACTCAATCGCAATTGCAACTTAGAACCGAATCACACTCATTTTCTTCTCTTTGATCACAAGCCAAATGATTTGAAAAGTATCATTAAGAACCGCCTGGATATAGAAAACGAACTTAGTTGCCAACTGAAATCAACCGGACTTGGCGATGGTCAATGGAATGGTATGCATGACCAAACTATTTGTCAATAATCTTTACAACTAGTCTATAATATATCTTTCAGAATCTTGCAATAATATTCCAATAGTTGAATTACTACTTGGCGGCGATTTTGCAACACTACGCACTATATGTCATCTTTTAGAGAATCACACACGGATCGTTGTTGTTCAAGTATGAACTTTTATTGCTAGATCTCTCATATGAATGAAAAAGGCTTCAAAACATAGAAGAGATATTTACTAGAAAAGCAAAATCGAGAAGAAGTCCCAGTTTATTTGATTTTTGCTTTAAATGTTTCAGAGATGCTAATGTTGTAGAATCCATACCACTACTTCCACCTGTAATGTATGTCAAGTGTTTAGCGAGAGGGAAAGCCTGTTTTCCTTATGTTCTAGAGCATGTCGACTTACATATAATAGAATATTTTTACGATTTGTCAATTTGGTTTTGACAAAGCCACATAATTGACAAAAACAATTTTTCGCTAATATCACAGCGAATCAGGCAACGATTTTAGAAGCACTCTTTCATCATGGGTTTCTGAAATTCGAAAGGTTCCTTGTGAAGTTTCAAAAGAAAAACTTATACAAGATATTCTGAGTCATGAACGTAAGAAGCTTGAGCTTGATCACAATTGAATTGAAACGCTGATATAAATAAAAATCAACATGCAAACATGGAAATTTATATTTTCAATCTTTTTGACAAACTTTTTGTAGGTTTTTCTATGAACTCAAGTTGGATTCATTATTTTTCTACATTCAAAGATCTTCTGTATACTTTTCATAAAAATATCCTGGTTCTTTAGAAAGGCATCCTAGATGACTTCAAAATCTATTTACTGTTCTACTCGACTTCGAGTAACAAGTCATCCTTGTAACTTTGACGACTATATCAAAAACAGATTGAGAAACTATGAACAAAACATTTTCACATTATAGAGCATAGTACACTCGATGTGTTCGACAGTACTCGGTGTTTCGAAAGTTTTGAACCACAACAAAATAAATGTATATGAACACAACGAATCATCTCTAATTGAACGTAATTATATGAATCATAGGACTGTGATGATCAAATTGTTCGAAGTCGTTCAATAACATTTTATGAAACTAGATTGTTAGTGAATGCTGAAGTATATAGGAAGAAAAGTGAACCCACCTCCTGCCCTTTAGCTTATCCTACAGACCATGGCAGACAAATGAATATATCCATTACGATCTATTACGGACTCACAGGGAGTTTTTAGTTTCTGTCATAGTCTGTAACAATCGGGTAGTTTTTTCGACATTCTGAATTTTTTCTTGTCATAAGCTACAGCAGATGCAGCGGATAAGCTATTCCATAATATTTAAGATAACTTTTTCGTGTTTCACATTTTAATCACATGACCATTGCTTAAAAGGTTTTTTTTTTATTAAGAAAAAGAACTACTTTTCATTACTTCACAAAGTGTTTTAGATACTTTGTTAATCTTTCTTTTACAATCATCAGTAGTTAGTTTTATCCATTCTTTATTGGCAGACCATACATTTGCAAGTGTTACATCATCATCTCAATGTAAAATTCGAGCACTAAATAATCTAGCAACACCTTCCAACAAAGTCTTTATGGTTTTGTTTTTGGTCTGCACATAGTGTGTTCATATATTTTGATTCATTTTAAATCGCTTATTCGGCACATAATTTACTGGGTCATGTGTTCAGTGACGTTTGAGAAATCTCAAATAAACGATTATCACAACTATTTATTGATCCCTCTTATACTTTTACTCTAAGTGAAACGTGTTCATCACTTTATTAACAGTTTAAACAAAATACTGTCAGTCGATTTCGAACAGTTAATCACTACAGTTTTATGTCAATGCTACTATCACAAGAAAAAATGTCTTACAATATCATGTCATTTAAAACATCAATATGAGTATTCGAACCTCATATAGATACGTTCAGTTCGATACCATTTTCTATGTGTATTTAAACTAATTTTGTTGCGATGCAAAATGTATGAAACACCTCATATATCATAAAACTAATTTTTTTGAATGCATTCAAATTTTCTCATTACTTGCATCCAGCTTGTAATGACCTTGTCTTGTAGACAACGAACACCTCCTTTCTATCTAGAATCGAATTCTTAAAAAATTCCATTTCAACTCTTCTATAGCCAAGAATATCTTCAAGAGTAATTTTCAAAATTCATAAAAAGTGCAAAAGTTATGCTCTCATTCCACGGTAAAAAATGCCTTCTATAGTGTTTGTTAAATAAATGGATGCATCTACTGCATAGTTATTGCGCTTTACAAAAATCAACCAATCTCGTGAGCTTCAACCACTTTGTTGGGAAAATTCTAGCGATGATATTTTTAATGTACTCTTCAGTTTGCAGGCTTAATAGGAAGTTAAAATCTTCAAAAAGAAAAAGTTTCAAAAAATGTTGGAATATAAGGAATACACATAGCTGATAGCCTGATATTAGGTTTTTATTGCTGAACGCATAATAATCTTCCATGAATACACTACATGCATGCATATATCTCATGTTTTGATCATTTTCAAAATTGATTAGACAAGTGTCCATTCTTGATACCTTAAATACTTTTCAAACTATGGTTGAATGAATCAGATGATTAAAATAAAAATTCGAAATTTTTTGACATAAAAGTGGTGTCCATCCATGGATTTGTTTGCTCTCGATATATTGTAGGAATTGATGGTGAAATGACTCTATGTGTAGAAAATATGCCAAAGCTCTATTTTTGTCAGACAGAGATCACAAAATGTTAATTGTTTCATGATTTGCTTATTTGATAAACTTGGTTCATGTAGGGCACCGGCCAACTCGCTGACATTGTCGCTGACATCGTCGATGAGATCATTGATATCTCAAATTTAACTCATGTAGAGGTTAAATTTAATTTGGATAAATGGAAACGCGATTACCTGTTCAATTTTCACGAATACGAACAAAAGTTGGAGGCTTTGCGATCTCAAGGAAAAAATGAGGCAGAGGAAGATGATGACGACATCGAGAAATACCTGGACGTTCTAGCCAACAACAATGAACTCATTGTCGTATTTGATCCCATTGGAGCCAAGGGCAACTTGCAAGATGCAATTTCTAATGAACTGTTCAAGAGAATACATTTTCTACGTCAACGAGAAGTCAGTTCCGATTATGAGTTGCCGGTAATGGAATTGGAATGGTGCCTGGTAAGGTTTTTATTTTTTTATATTTCATGAAAAAATAATGCTTGAAGTCTTACTTGAATCTTTTTAGATCTGGGACAAAGTTGATGATGCAAGACAGAATGTGTTCGCTACTCATGTGTTTGAAAATATGGTGTTTTCACAAACAAGGAGCGAGTTCGTAAGTGTAAATTATAGTTTGACAGAATCTTTCCCAATCAACTTGCATAAATCAGCAGGTTCTGAATAATTTTACAACATTGATCGAAATCCCAAAACTTGTTCAAAAAAAAGTGAATCTATAGAATGTATTTTTAAGAGTCAAACTGAACCGTGTCATTTAGAGAAACAAGACGAATTACTTTTATTTTGTTACGATTAACTAAATTTTGTTAGAAAAGAACTTTGACAATACAGTGAAATCTCTCGGTGGTCAATACTCTTGGCACCCTTGAAAAATTTTCACTATATTGAGGTGTTTATTATAGAGACATTACATGATTGGAAAGATAATATTGTATAGAAAGAGAGCACACTTTTTCAACTATCGGGATCACGCCTGTAATTTAAAAGACCATTCCGAGTGTATCGTTCTGTCGGCTTGTGCATCTTTCCATTTTGGGGCCTAGAAATAATGATTAGTAGTCAAACAATATTTAATAACGATATCTTCCACACGTCGAAGTTAACTAAATGGCAGAGAATTCTAATTTGACTTTGTTCATGCAAATATTTATTCAGCAGGCTAAGAATGATGCAAAAATATGAGCCTTTTTTATCATTTCTGATTATATAGATAATATTAAAAACTTTTTCAGTTACTCGATATTTTCCACTGTCGAAAAGTTTTTATGTAAATGAATTCGTAAAAATCCTTCTACTAGTCACCGTGAGAGATTTTATTCTATTTAACACGGCAAGCGTCTTTTTTCTGTCACCTGAACATCTGATCAATAAAGAGAAAGGTTGTCATACTGTACGATGTTTGATCATACACATTGCGAAATTCTCTTCAAATTCTCGATTAGTGTCCATACTACATAGAAGTAATTCCTTAGTCATGACTGTGAAAAAATATCCACCTTACAAAAGACCGCAATGCAGAGAGACTGAATTCCATCGGACATTGCTTTGCTGGATCACGAAGTATCCACTATCGAAGATTTTATTGTACGTCGTCAAGTTTCGTACAAATTCGGTTCGTCGTATACTTTACTATAGAATTGATACATGTAATTGATGAACTCCAATGCAAACAAATATCATAAAGTATTACACACTACTTTTAACGAATTGAGATATTTATAATTAAAAGTTTTGTTGGAGGGCTCTTGAGTGCTGTAATTCATCATTTTATATGTTGTAAAACCGAAGTCCTAGACGTATACTTATCATTAACCTTCAACTCTATTGTGTACTATCAACCTTTTTTTGTTAGATAAAAAGAGTAGCAGAAGGAGTACTCTTTGGAGCCTTGTGTCGAGACAACGTACCTTTCGTACATTTGCTGATGGAGAATGGTGTAGCAATAAAAGACCTCAACATTGAACAGTTAACAGCAGATAGTCTCAAAATGGTTTGTGCAAGAATATTGGTAGGTTGATTTTAACATATGACTCCATTGTACTTTTCAGCAATGTTCAGATTTCTAAAACCAATTTTCTAAAACTTCTTCAACAGAAAAGCAACTTCAGAAGTTCATATAACTAGAAACTTCCCTGACAACAAATGCGCAAAATTTCGAAAAGACATTACCAAAATGTTAGTAACACACAAGTGATTTCAAAACTTCTCATGGTCCATATATATGATAATGATATGAATGAAGATTGATTAAAGAAGAAAAGATTATTCTGAGTTGGAATATAATTTTGGCAATATCTTTGAATGAGATGACGAGGAGTTTTTTTTACTTCGTATTCGTACATAAGAAAATTACAGTTATGAAAGTTTCTATCATTATAACTTACAGAAGTTTTGGATATGTCTTACAATCAATACTTCCAGTTTTCACTAAATGTTTAAATTAGTTTGTGACGAAAAGTAAATATTTATGATTACTGTATAGTTTGTTCGTAGTTGCCGAAATTTCTTTGGTGATTTTTTAATTTCAATAACTACCTTTATTTTCCCATTGTCAATTTGCTCGTAAAAGCGAAAACTTACCACATTTCAGAAGTACATTTGTTTTTGGAAATTTGAACATATTCCTATCTTTTATCATTAGATATTCACTAATTTCTATTAAGAATAACAATGCACTACCTCTCGATGATAAGAATACACTCATTCGTGCTAAGATTAACAAGAAGCCTTCGGAAGTGGTGGGAGAAATATATTCGGCTTATGAGAAGCAATATTTAGGAGACTACGTAAGCATTTAATATCAGTGATTATTTACAACTTACATTAATCGCATCGATACTTTAGATTGGATCAAAAATTGAACGAGAAACAGAGCAGCCACCCATAGTTTCGTCTGATCAGAGTAGTAATGGAGCTAAGAAACTATTCGAAAAAAACGAGATTGAAACACTTTATCTGTGGTTTTTATTCATGAATCGACCAAAAATGGCCAAGTTTCTTTGCTCGATATGTCAGGTAAGACATACACTGTGTTCACTTTCAATTTATTATCCTATTGAATTATCTTTCAATGTATACCGTATGTTCATTATTAGAATCAGACAGTTGCCGCTCTTCTCGCAGTCATGATTTATTCCAAGGCAGCACAAAAGGATATGAAAAACAGAGATACTTTGATACAAATTGCAGAGTAAGTACATTGGATTTATGTTTATTTGACATGCCATCTTGCATGCATGTTTAATTTATTTATAAATGAAAACAGCGAGTTCGATGAACATTCGAAAGATATCATAGACAAATGTTTCGTTGAAGACAATAGCCTTGCCATCAATATAATCGAAGACAAAGCCAAGGCATTCTTTAATTGTATTCCGTTGAAAATAGCAGAGCGATCTAATTGTCAAGCATTTCTCGCCAGTGACACTGTTCAAAAATATGCCAACGACAAGTGGTACCATCAGTTTGACGATCAACTCCATTTATGGAAAATGAATATCTCTTCTTTTTTGGTTTGTTAATCAAGGTTGTAGAATAGTCTAATAATCCATTTGAGACTTTATTTAGATCCTCCTTGCATCGTTATTTTTGCCTCTCTTGCCAATTGCATCTGTATTCTATCCTCGTCTTTACAAGGAAGATTCTGCCAAGTCGAAAGTATGACAGATAAAAGATACCACTTTGTAAATTATTTTTGTATATTCTATCTTCATATAGAAAACCAATAAGTCAATACAACAATGTCTGATGGTGTCCAGTGGGCGGATGTTAGTGGAAAATTTACTTTTAGTTTTGATTTTCAATTTCAATTCACTTTTTACAGATCGGCAAATGAAATAGCTGCAGAAAGGTCCTCTTCTAATAACGTGATGCTTAGAATTAAATACTTTTACGAAGCTCCAGTAGTACGATTCTACTATTATGTTGTAAGTGTTTTCTTCTTTTATTATTTTTTTCTACCTTCTTGGCTATTGTTGCTACATTCCAAATTTAGATTTCCTTTTTCGGATTTCTGATTCTATTCAGTTATGTTCTTCTTATCGACTATTTCCCATTGAATCGAAACGGTGAAAAGCGTTCTGGAATTCGAAATCTATCGATTCCAATTTCGGAAATCATCTTACACATTTATATGCTAAGTTTCATTATCGATGAGATCTACCAGGTCAGTCTTTTATATCTTCGCAACAGATATTTTTGTACAACTTGTCTTCCTTCATTATTAGATTATTATATCTAGAACACGGATTCTTGGCTATTTCTCTGATGGTTGGAATTGGATGGACCTAGCAGGCATCATCTTTTATTTAATTGCATTCATTATCCGATTTTTTGTTGTCGAATCCGTTTTTGCAGCGTCAAAGTAAAATTTCGCTTCTTTCTTTCTTGCAACTTTTTCAACTGAGTAAGATCCAATTGAAATAGGAAATCGTTACTATTAAGATTCAGAAAGATATCAATCGAAATCTGTTAAAAAGATATTTATCTGTGGGATATAACAGAGAGAGAGAGATAGATCTAAATCGTAATTATTTTCGTAATGAGACTCCTTTTCTAAATGTGTCGTATGAAAATTCATGAAATCGCTTGAAACAGATCATGCCTTTATTTTTTTTCATTGATCTTTGGTTATATATATGCATTGAAATATTCTTAGTTGATTGACCAAGAAAATAATGAAGTTTCAATTGATATGAAAAATGATATGTATCATCGATATTCGAAAGAATTTCATCAAAGATTGTATTCTATTGAAAGTTGACAAACCGAATAGCTCTTGAAGACGAAGTTGATGATACTTGAGTGCTATCAACATCATGTTACATAAATATCATATGTATTCCTTAAGTCATCGTAACGAGAATAATAATAGTTAGGCCTCCACATCCACATTCCCAAGAGAGAAACAAATATTACTTTTTCGTTTAATAAATATAATCGAAAGTAAGTTAAAAGCAGAAAAGCATGAAAATCGGATATTGTTCGTTGTTTTCCCCGGAAATCGTATCCTTGTTCAAGCAGTTGTATGACGAAATAGTTACGAGTTTTTTCCGATACGACCACTTTAATAGTGGCCAAATTGATCGATCTAGTCACGAAAATGATGATGTCCGAACATGATCGGTTGATATCTTCAATCGTATTGATCAAGAAAACATTGATGAATCAAATGCACTATAGCCAGATTTTTATTTAGAATATTGATGTCAATTGATTTTATTATTTGGTGCATACGAATACTGTATTTTTGTACTGCATCCGAAAAATTGGGACCAAAGCTTGTGATGATCTATAAAATGGTGAGCATGTTATGTATCCAAATAATATTCAATTCTCTTATTGCTTTTCATCTCAGACGATAGATACCTTTTTGATCTTTGTGTGTTTCATACTTGTTTTTCTCTTCGCGTTCTCAATTACTTCCTGGTCTCTGCTGTCTACCAACAATCAAATCACTTGGCTATATGGAACCAATGGTTCTTTGATCAATGTTACTGTAGTGGGTGAAGGTGGAATACTGTGGAATTGGCAATTATTGCGAGATGTATTTAACTGGGGCATTTGGAAAGTATTCGGACAAGTAGCCGAGCCATATAAAAATAATGCTACCGATATGGATGTAGTTAGCGGTATGAACACATGTATTTTAACTACTACTATTGAAGAATAAAAATCTATTGCTATTTTCTTTAGAAAGTGATGTCTATGGCACGTTTGTTTTCTTATATGCAATTGCCTTCGTAGTAATATCAAATATACTTCTTTTGAATATTCTCATTGCAATGTTTAAGTAAGTGCAGAACAAATAGAGATATTTGGTTTTATGAATAATATTGAATCGAAACTACGTAGTAAGACAATTGACAATATACTTACGAAATCACGTATAATTTGGAGGTATCAACAATACCACTTGGTTTCAGAATTCCGTAAAAAATCCAAATTGCCTCCTCCATTAAGCATCATCTACTATCCACTACGCTTCATAATCCATCCATTGTGCGTCAAACTATGCAACATCTGCTGTCCAGATAAGTCTGGTAAAATCAGACAAATTTTTTGACTTTGATAGCCATTTATGCACTTTAGTTGAATCATCTAAGAAAAGTGACAAAGACTATTTCTATCAGATGAATACTGAAAAAATATGTGCTGAAAAGTACTGGAAAGATAAGGTATTCATCAAAGGTATTCAGTTATCAACTGAACAAGCCGTGCAACGTTTGGAGACAAAGTAAGTTATGCATTACACTATACTATGATCTTCAATCACTTATTTATTTATTTCAGTCTTTCCAAAATCAATATAGACAACGGGCGCCAAATCAAAGATTTTCAAAACGTTAGGGTACAATACTCACTTTTTCTTGTCATTTGATCGTGAGGTAGCAAGAGTGGACGTGTAGGTAACATGCTGGCAACAGCAAACAGAAATCATGCAGAAAATTATTTAGATACAAAGTTTTTTTCTAAAAATGTTATGCATAAAATCATGATTGGCGTATTTTCATCTAAATTTTCAGTGACTTCACTCAAATCTTACTAGGGTCTAGAGTAATAATAAGACATTACATGATTCATTCAAATATTATTGAAAGTGATAAATCAATTACAGTTCTGTAACGACTTAATGAAATACAATAGTTTTTATAAGATTTATAGGTGAATTAAACAACTAGATAATCATAAATTAGACGTTGACAAGTCCAGTGTAGATTCAGACATTGTAAGTTCAAGTCTGAAGAAAATTTTGTTCTGTCTACAATCTAGCAATTGATAGAAAAACGTCTATCGTTTGCTTTTTATACAAAGCTGTAATACACGAATGGAGTTGGTCATGAACTATAATTAGAGGCGCATATATTGAGTACTAAGCAATAGATCTTTCTTTTTTACTTCATATTTTATTTTTTATTTTCCACTGAGTACACTTTTGTGAATGGAATTCGATGATCTGCTCAGAAATTCACCAATATTAATTCTCAGAATTGATTCAAATCGAAATTGAGATTGACTTTTAAATGAAAACTTCATATGCTACACGTTGATTCATATGGTACTTACAATACCTAAAATTTTTTTAGGATTGAAAGAAGCCCAAAAGGTTTTGTCTCTATAAACTACTTGCTCGATTTCTTACAGTTTTACGAGATTTTTTGGCCACTATAACAATTCATGTATGGAAAAGTCGAATTGAGTAATATTGATCTGAAGAAATATGTATAGAGTTATGTAATTGGTTATACCAAAATGTAGCTTTAATTCTAATTGTCTAGAAATGAATACTACACGCTAAATGTCTTGTATACGTTGTCTTTTGTACATTGTCCTAGGTCATTTTCTTGAGCTTGTCGTCGTCACTAATCATAATAGAAAATTTTTTTCATGTTACATAATGCATACTACCATATTTTCAAATAAGTGTAAAAATCATGGATATTATATTCGTTTGGAGAGAGTCTTATAGATCTTCTAATAGGTTCAAATATTCTAAAAACACAATTTTGTACCGTAAAAATGGAAGCATAAATATTTAACGAGTTTTCAAAATGGTTTCGTTCGATGCAGAAAATTTTTTTCTACTTGTGCTAGTGAGAACCTGCTAGAATTGTGCTTTCATTTGATTGTCAACCGTAGAATATCGTCTCAATTTTGATCCTTCTTCATCGATTCGGTGAATAGTAGATCGAAAAACATACAATAAATTTTTTAAGTCTAATGAAGTTTTGTTGAGGATGTTTTATTCCACGAGTACTTTCATATGAATCAGCATGTAACTCTGATTTTTTGACAATTAAAACTAGAGTTTCATTTTGTTATAACCAATTGAATAAATCTATGCAGATTCTTTCAGGATAATATAACGTAATTCGATTTCTGATAAATGAGTTGTTAATTTTGTTGAAAAATTTCGTAATACAATGAGAAATCGAGAAAGCAATTTACAGAGTCATACTCTTTTACGCTTGCTGTATTTTCGAGAAGTTCTACATAAGGCAAAGTACGACATGGATCAAAATGCAGCACATTAGAATCTTCCTTTACAAGATCAAGTCAATAGCGATTCTGATTCCAATCAACTTCCTACAGAAACAGAAAGTGGAATTGGTTGAATCAAAACTGGGGCATCTATACCTCTGAGTGTTGTTGGAGCATTTTGTCAATGAGAAATCATCGACAGACTCATAGAAAAAGAGAATTTTTATTATTACTAATATTTGGTTACATTCTCCATGTTTCAATTAAAGATATAATATGTTGAAATAGTTAGCACCTATTTATTATTGGATTTGTCGAACACATATTCGTCGATGAATCCATGAGAAGTGTACCTCAACATGGGAATTTATTTCTTAAATGCATTTCAAATGTTGGATTGCTTCTAAATCATCGATAGTTGGCAGAAAAAGTCTGTAATCAACCTAAAGATTGATATGTATACATATAATTTTAAGATTCAGATCTTTTTTCAAAGAAACATCAGCAAATGTACGGAGTCTCTCACATTCTGAGCAGGTTTTATTTAAGTAAACTTTGTTTAACAAAGGTTCCCATTTCGAATAGATAGTAAGAGGAAAGTTAGCAGAGGTATTGTAAAATGCTAGAAAAAGATGCCACTTATTAATAATTTTCCCACATCTGAATCATATTTCAGAAGCATATAGATGTTGAGTATTTATTCATGAGTTTTTTTATTCTATTGTCATAAAGCGAAAAGTTTGTTGCCTATAAAATTGTGCATTAACTAGAGATCGTTCATCGAACAGATCAATAATGCCAAAACTTGTTTAGCTTCGATTCATTAAGCGAGAAAAATCTGAACATATAGTAAAAGCAATAAAGAAAAAGACAAGTCAATGTAACTTCATCGAAGTTGGATAGTTATCAATTTCTTCAAAACTGTTCATAGATTTTTGAGGAATTTGAGATATATGAATTAATCGTTCATTTGGTCAAACAAATCTTTTATCTAAATTCAACTTAGAACCTAATTTTACCTGCCTGTGCGATCGATCGGAGTCTAGTTCATAGCTGATGTCTGTTCAGAGTTTGAATGAAAAATTATGCTGTAGATATTTGCTAGTATACTATCATTGTTAAAGTCGCGAAATCGAAAATGACAAAAGTCAGTTAGACATGATGATGGAAGTAGACATGTCGTTTTTTAAAATTCAGCTTCATGTTAAGAAACAAAAAAAAGCAATTATATTTGTTTGCTCTTCTTTAAAGAAGATTTCAACTTTTCTTTTTATTTTAAAAGCAAATGTGAGAACTTTCATTTGCTTCAACAACAAATGTTGATTGTTTACGTGTTACACTAGTGATAAGTACGAAACTGAACAGTTTCTCATAAAAGATTATGATCATGTTTGAAATGGCTATGCATTGAGAAATGTGACTAGAGATCTGGCTCTTTTATTTAACATTTTTCTCGAAAAAGCAAGAGTTTAGTCGTTGTAACACTTTTAAATTCTAAGACAAAAGAGAAATTTTCTTGATTTTTTCATGAAAAATAACAACACATTTCTAATTCAAACAAACA
The DNA here is from genome assembly GCA_905250125.1 of Rotaria sordida. Taxonomy (NCBI): domain Eukaryota; kingdom Metazoa; phylum Rotifera; class Eurotatoria; order Philodinida; family Philodinidae; genus Rotaria; species Rotaria sordida. Next base: position 17,333 of record CAJNOL010002633.1, on the reverse strand, counting down.
CTCAGAGAACTTTTTCCCATCTATGGGTCACGCAATGAACGACATTTTGAAGTACAGAAAAGAGCACGTTTATGATTCATTCACTACGAAGATCTTCGTTTCATTTTATTTGCAGAGCAAGATTCTAGACACGCAACATGAGATTCATCATAGATTCAGACAACTGTTGGAATCGCAAGGACGTTCCATTTCACAAAGAAGTGAGTATGAATTTATTTCAACTATATTTTGTTTGGAACAAAACACTTGTTGAATCGTTCTGAGCTCTTTTGTACAGAGACCATTCCAAAGTCTCAAAATCAATTGATGCATAACAACTTTTTCGAACAGAAAAGTGAACAAAACTATCACTCTATGCCTAACTATTTCCTTACAGCACACTAAAATTTTAAGATATTTCTTCATTCCATTTGACCGCTATGCTTCTTTATGTTGGCATTCACATTATTCGACTAATGTGATGGCTGACATCTAGCTAACGTGTTTGATCTCAACTTGGCATGGCAGACGAGTGAACAATTTCTCACAAATCATTATCGAGCACTAGCTGCTCTCCTGACGCTGAAGTCGAACTCGTTGAGAATCAGTATTATATATACTGTCAGTGTAAAAGTATACACTTTGTACGCGTTTGAACGCATCGCTTTCTTTAAGTTGGAGACACGTCTGCCATATAGATTTACAATAATCCAACTTAGACCAATATCAAAGTGATTCAGTTTTTTTCGAAATTGATGAAGAAAATTTTCTCGTCGCTCGATACAAACTAATGCAGTTATTCAGAACATTTTATCATGAAATGATAATTTTTCTTGTTCAGTTCTTCACAGCAAAGAAAAGATGAACCCGTTTGTGTAAAGTAACAAGGTGTCACGTTAAACCTTTGAGGGATCTATATTTTGGATGACATTTTCTAGACTTCTGAATGTTCTAGCGTAATCTACTTCTGTTTTGAACCTTCTTTTAGCCTTTAAAAAATGGTTTCATACAGAGAAGAAGAGCATTCATTTATTGTACACTCTAAAAAAGATACTCTTGAAAACTCTTAAAGTATTTCTAGTTTTCTTACTATCTAAAGTCTTTTAAAAGTTTTCATGCGCGGATTACCGAGCATTCCGACGTCTAAACCATTCATATAAAATGTGCCATACAAATATCACTAGTAAGTGTTTTCTACTGCATTACACAACGTAAAGCAGTACTTATAAGTGAACCTTTAAAAATGATTATACGTATACTCATAAGTAAAAATACTTTTGTTATTATTTACGCTATCATAACACTTCAGTTGAAAATTCTACTTATTTCGTTTCCCAAAGCTGAATTCGACCTTTTTAAGTGAAATCTCTCATTTCTGTAATCTTCTCCGAATTTGAAAGTCATTATACGAATGACTTGATCAAACCTGATGCAAACATGTATGCATGAAACTGTCTTATAAATTGCTCGAGATCGAAGTTGCACAATTACAGTTTAGAAGTTCATTTTTCGTAGAACACTTAATAGTAGTTTTGTATGGTAGACATTCAAAGTAACTATTCGGACAAGTACTATAAGTGTTTTTTCTCGACATTGTTGAGTTTAATTTTTAAGTCAGTGAAAGCATATTTTGTAATAATAAATATTTTGCACAATAGACTTCAGGATCTCAAATTTTAATTATGATAGTCAAGTTTCATAAATAGCAGTTGTTTTCGTCAAATAGATGTTCTCTAATCAGAAAGCTTATAACGGAATGATAAAGAGAAAAACTTTAAGGTTATATTAATGATGTGGCTGTTGGTGAAGAGAAAATCCACACTCAGCCAATAGTCTTGATCATTTGAAAGTTCCAGCTAAAAAGGATAAAGATTGAAAAAACAATTTTCAAAACTTTTCTCCTTACTTTGCAACTTTTCATGTTTCATTCCTTAATAACAAAAGAACCGATTGAACAGTTTTTTTAAACGATTCTCGAGTTAAGACACTGTTACCGTAAAAATTTTAAATTGTTTCTTTTTCCTTTTCATCTATCTTGACAACTAACTTTTGTATATCATAAATAGGTATTCATCTTAGTTTTCTTGTGTGTAGCCTTGAACATCTGAAAAAAATAATCAAATAAAGTGGAAAAAATCCTAAAAACACCATACGTGTCTGTAAATCACGTAGCATGAGAATGATAATTAACAAAAAAGTCCTATAAACATAATATCTTTTTGCAATAAGTATACCGAATAAATGCGATTGGATTGCAAGAAGGTTTATTGTAACGATGTTTAAATTTGAAACATACTCTGTACCGGTTTGAAAAGATCGAGAGTCAACATCATAATAGTCACTCTGGAGGATGTGGGATGTTGTTGAAGAGAAGATGCACATCCACACCCACATCTTACCAAAGACAGGTAGCTGGATATGAGTTTATCTTTAAATTTTTAATTCTCTGATTGAAATTACACAAAATATGTGAAGCGATCATATGTATTTTCGTTTTACTACGCGCGTCAGTAGAGATGATGAAAAAGCGAATAATTATAGTTAGATATCATAAATAAGTCTCAATTAAATATTTCATTACGTTCGAGTTTATTTTGATGCTGTTTTTCTGTGTCTTGAATATACAAAGTCGAACATATTGAAAAGGTAAACTTTTAAATGTAATATCTAAATTAGTATTGAACACGCATTACTTAAAGGTAGTAGAAGCGTTTTTATCGTTATATCTTTACTTGTTATTTAAGTCTCTCCTGCTCAAAAAAAGTTGATTTTCATGAAAAGCATGAAGATTGAGATAAATGCATAGAGAGATAGTTCAAAGTCTATTCTGTCGAAAATGACATAACATTTTATTTGGCACTTCGTTTTTTTTCGTAAAATTTCTCTCATTTTCTGCTTTGTGCATCCCAGAATTTTCGAAGGAACTTCATTGTAACCAATGAGTTCGTCTTTTATTTGAAACAGTATATCAAAATCCAGGGAATGATAGAGCCTTTCTTAAATTAATCTTTGTTATTATCAAATAAGAGAGTACTTTTATAATAAGAGCGCCATTTTTTTGAAGTTTTTCGAGACATTGAACTTTGTCATGTCTATATTGCCCTTAAAAAGTAAGAATTATAAAAAAAAAACAAAGCTCTGCCATGCGGTGCATCCTGAATACTCTTTCAAACATAGTTAAATATCTCCCAAAAACATTATAGTATGCAGCTGAGAATTTTACCGTAGTCGCTCCACTCTTCATCTACATCAACAACCAATCCTAATTTTTGCTTATCAAGCAGCTATTTGAGATAACCTAGAAAGTGAACAGTTAGAATTGAATGGATAGAATTGTGTACTATCATCTGTTCTATTTTCAAGTCATATCTTTCCCAAAGACTGTCTCTAGATACTTTTTTTTTACGAAAACAAAAATTTTTATATCTTTATTTTTAAATTTCTATATCATGACATTAGTGTTGAGTGAACCATCGCTATTCTTACATAATAGTAATCTAAATTAGTTAGTGTGACCTTGGGTCGTTTTTTGTATTGTATCTGGTGATCAGTACTAAACTAAATATTTCTAACAGGCAGCATATAAAGGTATAGGTAATAGCTATAAAATCAGTATATGTTCAACTGCAACGTCATTCTCAAAAACTATGCTAATAGAATATAAATAACTTAATGCTTAAATGTTTTATCGAGTTACAATTTAAGTGAGGTATATTTTCCGGAGGCTGATTTGAACTCTCATTTCTCATTTATTTGTAAAGAATGTTGATGAATTACTTACAATGGCCTTAAGTCTCTTTTCCATCATCTAGCTCTGTTCATTGATATCTGTTGAATAATTATGACCTAGATAATTAGTTCTAGTAGTATTCTTTAAAATGAATATCATATTTATTTGAGTAGAAATTCATTTAACTTTGAAGCTTTACGTCATTTTAAAACACATATTTTTATGTGTCGTACAATTGACTGATTATCCCGTGTTATGCATTGCTGCGTATTTTCTTGATTCTCATGAAACAAAAACTCTAAGCTGTTGAATACGTGTCATTAGTTTCTCTCCTTTTTCAAGGAAGTTATTATCTCTTCGTGTTCCCGTTGAAGTGTTAACTGAAAAAAATCTTAGAATGACTTAATTAATAAAACGAAAAAAAATATTGACTCTTTCAGAACCCATATTTGATTATCGTAAGCTCATTTATGTTTCTTTTGACAATTATAAATTCATATTTTTCTCTATGTCATCTTTTATGATTATAATTTCCATTATGATATGTGTAATAGTATCACGCTTTGTTCTTAAATACAGCTCATTTTTACAAACAATCTTATAGACATCAAGTTTTAAACTAAAAAATGTAGAATATAATTCATAATAGTATTATTTTCACATGAACTGCAACTCATTACTCTCACTAAAAACATATAGTTAAATTCCTTTTTAATGGAAAGAATAAGTTCTAATGATAAGTTATTTTCTTTAGTAGAAATACATCCTTCGTTTCAACTAGAAATGATTTTTTTTTCCGGATTATTTTAACTTTTTATCGCTCGTCTCTGATGTCTCGAATCAGTTTGAATTTTTATTTTGTTTTGAAGTTTAATCATATGTCATTCACATTGAAATCGAATGTTATAATACAATTATATAGTAGATAATAGTGGTAGAATGTATGTCGTATTGAAGTCAGTTCAGATCAACTAGCAAAAGAAACAACTATTCATTAATGAATGATTTTCTCATTAAAATGAGTAGTTAAATGTAATTTTTTATTTTGATAATAAAGATAAATTCTCCCGCGACTATGAATAAGGATATTAGTGAATTGAGTCGACCGTAGATATGCCTGATAATAGCTTGAAGCATTACTTCAATTCACAGTTCACGTAAAGAAAGTTTACTTATATCAATGTCTAATGAAGGATACTGAAATGTTGATTGTTTTTTTCTTGAATTATGGTTATTCTCTGCTTTCAATTGATGGTGTAATTAATACTAAAAAAAAATATATGCAAAAAAAGATAAATCTAATAAACTGAAAAAGAAATGTAGCTCTCGATAATTTGTCAGTTTTTAAAGTTACAACTCGTCATCTCTTGCTTTTGCATTTCCTAGTTTTATTATTCAAAACTCAATTTGTTTTGGTCTTAGTTATGCAGAATCTGCACGCAACTAACTCAAAAACACAAAAATATCACCAGATGAAGTCACACAAGGTTTATATTGATTATATAATTCTCTTAATCTAATAACTATTTCACGCTGTTTACATGTGATCGGTATTCTTTGCATGAACTGTCAATTGAAGTGATGCTTTAAGCTATCATATAGTATTTCTACAACCAATTCAATTCACTAATATCCATTGATATTTTTAGTCATTCGAAGTTACAAAAAAATTTATCTATATTATCAAAATAAAAAATGAGTTCTTAACTATATAATTTAATGAGAAAACCATTCGACAAATAGATTGCTATTCGTTACCTAGTTAATCTGAATTAACTTTTAATATGACAACTATATTAATCGTTTTTCATTCTCATTTAGATAATTAGTTGATGATATAATTGATTTATTTTTGATCAATTGAAGTTTCAACAAACTTTCCTTGGTGAAAAATGATGTCCTTACAGTTAGGAAGATCCAATATAAATTTTTCTTTTAAATTTTTATGCATTCATATAGTTGAAGAATATAACACTACAAAGCCAGACATAGAGTATGTCAAACATTATTGCTTATCACTTCATGTAGCAAGAGAATGAATCACTATTTATTCATAATGTTTTGTTTATTGTTTGAGTTTTCGCATGAGAAATAGACAAAACTAGTGCGTATACATTTGTCGTCTAACTCAATGTGCAGTAAGAAGAAAATAATCTCATTTATTCGATTCATATACGAATATGAACGTGGTTAGTCTATCAAAATAAAAAAAAAGATTACAATGTGCGTAGAATGCCTAAAAAACCAATATCAGCCAGAAGATACAAGTTCTGAAATAGAAGACTTTGAATCATTTTCTCGATGATGAGAGTTCGATTAGAATATTTTTCAGAACTTGGTTTTTGTATAGGATGGACTCAATGAAATGTTATCATTTACTAGCCTTTTAACATTCAACAAAAAATGAGCCACAAAAAAACAATCTCATGTTCAGTATATCTTTATTTCTCAGACATACAAATCGATTTCATCTAAATTAAGCTATTGCTGATGTCATGAATTTCAAATCAAAACGTTAATTCAAACTGGAATTTTCCCGTAGTTTCTTTCGTTTTAATATAGAACGACAAATAGAATAAACAGAGAAAATAATAAAAGTGTTAATATTTGAATAAACGAATAATAAAAAATAGAAGAAATTTTAAGATAGTTGAGAACAGAAAATTCATTTTTTTATTTGAAATTCATTTAAAAAAAGAAGACTATTCAACTCTTGGTATTATTCAGTTTCTTGAACATTTGTTTGTAAAATATTTGAAATGAATTAAAATAAAAGATTCGATTATTCATATATGGTTTATGTTTTTTTTCTATAATGTAATATATTTGGCATGATAAATTCTTCATATAACGAGATTAAAATTATGGTTTCCTTATTAAACATGACTAAGCATTTTACATCTTACATTTTTTGGCCAAACAAAAAATATTCTTGTAATGTCTGAGTAATTAAAGTTGACCAAGAGTATGAATATCAAAATAAAATTTTGGTTCTGTTTCCAATTCAAAAGGCGGAGAAAACCAAATAGACTAATAAAAATCTTACATACACTGCACGAGAGAATATACTTTACTTTCAATAAAATTAGTTAATTGGCGGATAGTCGATGATGTTTCGAGATGTAGTGTCACATATTGAAGCTGAAAATAACCTTTCCAAGTTGCACGAACAGACGGAACCATAGATCAGCTTAAGTTATTAAAAGTTTAGCTCACTCTCTGTCATACTGGATACATGAAATTTTTATTGATCTTTTGCTTCAGATATTATAAGTATATTTTATTTTTGCAAAAACGTGTAAGATGTAAAATGTTTAGTCATGATTAATAAAGCCAGAATAACTTTTCATGATATCCATGTGATTCGAGCTACTTTCTTGTCAGATTACAGCTCTAATCTTTCAACTTTTGAATCACCCTTTAGAGTAGCAATATTTCTTTCATTATCTTTCAGTCAAGTCGTTTGATAGGGAATTTCACTACGAGCACTTGTATCGAAGGAAAATAATAGAGACAATTAAATCTTCTATGAATTGTAAAAGAAAGTTGTAACCATCAATAGATCGATGAGGTATAAAAGAAACATCATCATTCTCGATGAAAATTGATAGCAATATTCAAAGGAATATGTCGCTTAATCAATGTCGGCATCGATTCAGAGCGTATGATTATTCTGAGAACTGCTTAACATGTCGTTGTCACTTACAATTAAGTCCTATCGTTCGATTTCGATACTCGAGAACTTATTCAAATAAAAATCAATTTATCACTAAAGGTGAAATAAAACATTGAACAATTATATAAATGAAGACTACCAGTGAATATTTTTAGCGTATTGCAATGAGATGGGTCATGATAGAGAGATAAAAAAGATCCGATAGAACAAATGAAAAAAAAAACTATCCATAGACTAATAAAAACTAACTGTAACTTGAAAATGACTAGAACTTTTCATCTACTAACTAATTTTAAGGAGTCAATATAAAAATGTTGAAAACTGATCGATTAGTCATCAAAAATGAGTGTAAACAGATATGTGTTTAAACTCGATTTGTATTAAACAATGATTCATACGTTCTTGATGACTTATCAAATCATTTTTGGTGTATACATATTGAAGTGTATAAATGCCTTTTTTTGTCGTTACATTGTCTACCGTCTGAGTCATGCAGAATCTGATGATGTTGTTAGTATACTATTGCAAGAGAGAATCTATACCATCTTTTAGGTTACACAACGTTCCATGTTCGGAAGCAAGTTACGATTCTCGGACTGAATTCATTTGTGATTAGAACTAAAATATTTGTTTCAAATGTCATCTTCACATAGCCAAGGTTCTATAGATATCAAGTGCAACAATAAAGCTCTTTGCATAGTTGAAGTCTAAAAAAAATTCATCCTGACATGTTAACTTGTTCATCTCAAAATTTATCGATAGCAAACAGATATTCAGAATCAGAAAGGAGTTTTCATTTCTTTGCATGTCTATCCTAATAGCTTAGACAAATCATGTGAAAACTTAGTTTGAAAATTAGAATGCCAGGATTTCATCTTTTTGACAAAGTTTACTAGAAAGTTATGATCTGGTTGAATATGGAGTTCGATAATCAATAAAATTTCATCATGTTCATGACTTCTAAATTAAAAATACAATTACGGTATTTAGTTCATGAAAATGTTCATTTCTTCATCGTCATGTAATTTCTTTTAATTTTCTACGTTGGTAAGGTGGTTAATTTTCATTCACTCTCCATTAGACATTAGCGTAAGTACAGTCGTTTGTTCAACAAACGCAGGCTATGTACATGAAATCGTATGAAATTTGATCATTATCGCAAACATAGTCACATATCATATTATATCTCCTAAACATAATTTTATTGAACTGACCTAATGATAATAGGAATGAAAATGAATTGACATGATTGAACATGGTAAAAAGAAAAAGACCTATTCTATTCATTTCATTTCTGATTTCAATGAAGTTAAACAAATTTTGTTTTTAACTTGTTTGTTTTATATGAAGCTCTATATTCCGATTACACTTTATACATTCTATACTATTTATATAGATCAGGTGACAGACAAAGTAATTCAATCACAAATTTTTGAAGAAGATTATCTAACTAGCGAATAGGGATCGATATCTACTCAAAATAAGAATTGTATTTTGACTTTGACGAAAACAGTCATATGTCAATAGATATTTTTACAAATCTATGACTCTCTTTAATGAGAAGAGTTTAGACTCAGTGTCGTCTCTCATTAGAATCATTGGACGTCGAGTTTGAAATACATCTATATCATTGGTTTTGGGGAACTTACATATTTTTAAAGAAAATAGTTAGTGTACGTTTTAAGTCGAATTTTTGCGGCTTCCCTTCCCTCCCTCCCTCCACCGTCATCTCCATTACAGACAACTTCTCATTATGGATCTTAGCAATTGAGAATAACAGGCGTCAGACTTTCTTTAGTTTTTTTTGCAAAATTGATGAAGTTATAATTTTGAAAGATAATCAACATCATTGTTTCTGAGTTACTTAACATATATATATATCTAATAGTGCATAAGATCTGCTATAGATATAATGGATATGTAAAATAAACCCCCCCCTCATAATTGAAGACCCTCCCATATTAAAAGACCCCCCAATAATAGAAGACCCCTTTGGGAAAAAAACGTGTCCCACATAATAGAAGACCCCCTATTTATTTAAGATTTTTTTTTTTAAATTGAGGATTTTTGTTAATGTTTTACCCCGAAACGTGTCTATTTCTGGAGGTTTTCAGCTGAAAATTTTCAAATTGATGAGTTAAACTCTATATTTCAGCTTTGAAAATCGTGAAAATCTTTTCTCCAATTTTCAAAATCGCTTCGATTCTCTCTGAGGACTTTTTTAATTACAAAAACTTATCAGTGTAGCCACTGTGGAGCCAAAGTGTAGTACTCAGTAGACTCAGACTGCTACAAATCTATATTATATTCTCAAAAATGGGTGAAAAAGTTTATTTTCAACACATATCAAATAAATGGATAGATTACAACCAATTCTATCGTTTGAGTTAAAGCATACGCTGTAAAACATTATTCTGACGAAACTATTTCATTTCGAATTCCTATTTCTCCTTCATTCCAGTTATCAGATTTCCTGAATATATTTATAATATTAAGACAAGCGACGCAGAATGTTAAACTTCAAAAAAAAACATTGGTCATAATGATTAATTTCTAGCAGTTTCTATTCGTACATTTCAAACATATTTTTTTTCTAATGCGTTTCTTTTCCTGTTGCTATTCGCAATGTGTTATTCTTCTGTTAATCGAGATTTTCATTATTTCGTATTATTCGATTCAAGCTTTAATTTAATGATTAAATAATCTTAGTATAGACATTGGTTCTATCTTCGCCATATTCTAACAATCTTGTATGCATACTAATGGACTGAATAAGACACAAAATAAATATTTATAAAAGTTAGAAAGTAGTTTGATCACGATTTTATATAACTTATACTACCGTTATGAAAAATCACAAAAGATTATCTTTCAAATGGATCGTATAAACTTTTATCTGCGCAAAAAAATGAGGCTAGCTTTTTGCGAATGCTCATAAAAATATTCGAACTATTGAAAAGCAATGATTGTAGAAGTTTTCACAGCCTTCCCAGGGAATAAAAAAACGAAAAAAATGCCATACTTCATAATGAAAGGGATATAATCATGCATGTTTTGTATTTTCATCGTTTAAAATGAAAGTTTCGCGAGTTACATTTCATGATTTTGATTTCTAATCGAAATCATTATAATGAAAATGATTAGAAATCAAAATCATGAAATGAGAGTGGTAAAAATTTTGATTTTAATCAATGAAAATAAGAAACATGCATAATTATATCCTTTTCATCATGAAAAACGCCATTTTTTAAATTTTTTTTACATAAGAGCCACCATTTGTTCTCATTTTTTTATTCCACGGGTATTAAATCGAAATGATTGCTACGACATGTAATGGGGAAGAGGGGACAAGCTGAAAAATCTTGACTCAAACCTACGATCACTGTTAGTTCCTTCGAAAATATATGTGAGTTTTACAAAACTTAAAAACATAATATTTAGAAGAGAAATTAGAAATTATAGATTATAAAATAAGATAGCCGTTGATATTAATTACTTCCTATTGTTTGTTGCTGTGGGAAGATATACAGTGATATTTTTCCCAGCATCTGGTTACTATAATAAAAATTGAGGAGCCGTAAGACTTGAACTTAAACTTGCATTTACTAAATTCTTCGAAAATAATTGAGTGTCGAAAAAATCGCAAAAATACGAGAGTCATAATACAAGACCCCCCTAAAAAAATTTTCCGCTTAAACATAATACAAGACCCTGGGTCTTTTAATATAGGGGGGGGGGGGTAGATGTATTTACCAATTAATTCAATGATTACAATAATAACAATGTTAAATTAAGAAAAACGAATTTAAAAAATGAATAATAAGAAGCGAATAGTAACAATGCAAAATAAAAAATAGGGTGTCCATAGAAAAAGAAAATTTCTGTTCGAAATGCAGAAATTAGAAACACTCTTATTCTGATGTTCGATTATCCTACAAAATAACTATAGTCTACAAAAGATTTTTCACTTTACATATTTTGTATTAGTTTAATGAGACTAGAGAATATATGTGAGTTTCATATTTCAGTCCCAAAGGGGCTACGCTAACAAGCTTCCTATATTATCAATATCAGTATAGAAAACTAAGAATAAAAATATATGTATAAGCATATAAGTTCAAATAAATCAAATATTATATCGTTTCCTATTGTATATATATAGAAAAATATTCCCAGGCATATGGTAGAAAAAAATTAATTAATATATTATTTTCTATATTGTCAATATAGAAAGAAACTATATGAAATAAAATAATTTCTGTATTGATGATATCAATATAGAAAAATAAGGAATACAAAAATATATGTTCCAGCGTATAGTAGAGGATAATAGAAAAAAATTTAATTTTTCATCTTGTGATAGTTTCAGAAAAATTTGGACATCGATATTTTTTCTGTCGAAATATTTTGTGAAAAAAAACGTTCTCTATTATACGAAAATTTCCAAGATGCAACTGTACCTTGACTAATCTATTATACAAAGCATTTGTAAAGTCAAAAATGATTTTACGATTGCAATAATAGAAAACATTGACTTTCATAACACAACATTGTGTATTTTGTACATTTTTCCATAATAGAAACTATTGAATCAACAATTCTCAAATAAATAAAAGAACATGATAGATCACACAGAATCAAATAAGAGCAGACAAGACTTGGATTATGTAATGCTATAACTTTCTTTTGTTTATGAATCCTATTTAGTCAGATAAAATCAGATCAGAGTCCTTTACTCTGTTCTTATATATTTCTTAATCTCAGAATCTAATAAGATTTCCAATGACATCTTTTATTCTGAATCTGACAAAATCTTTAAAAAATGCATCTATTTTCACTGTCTCTTTTTGATTTCTTCTAGTACATTTCTCTTTTTTCTTTCCCGTCTACTTTACATCTCATGCATATCCCTTCTCTCTTGCATTCTTTTTGTGCATGATGTCGCATCTAGTCTATTTTCAATATTCTTGTTCAGAATCTTCGAGAAGATTATTATTATCCTGAGACTTCTATTATATATATCCGCCCTTGTGCCTATGATATTCATTATGTTCAGAAGAATTCAGTGAAAACTCTCCCAGAATCGGTTTGAGATGAGCACTTTGTTCAAGGAATTTTTTCTATTTACTGTTCTAAATAAAGGAAAACTATAATTCTAATAATTACTTTACAAGACTGAAGAGGAAAACAATCTAATTTGGGCAAGAATACCGGTCCACCAATCAAAATCATAGAAATATGAATACATGTTTTCATATTATCTCCAAAAATTAGCTTGGGCACCCGAGAGTTAAATACACATAAGTTTTTGAACATAATTAAATCTACGATTGATATAAATTAGTGGCATATTAATTTATTGCTTTATAAACTTTCTCATAAACTTCAAAGATAGGCACTTCCATCCTGTCCTGTTCCTACTCCATTTTCACTCTGATATCAACCATTTCAAAATACTTACTCTTCAGATCCTCCTGAACATATCCATAACATGCGAGCTTACAGAAGACTTCTCAGAACAAGTACTACATAAGGATTATAGCATGATCCTCATAGAAGATACTCAGTATTTTTGATTTTCGCAGAGTATCTTATTTAGCCACCAAGATTCTGTTCTAGGACCCTAATACAATGGTTTGAAGATGGTGCTCATCAAAAGTTTAAAATAGCATTTTAAAACACTTTCTTTTCAAAGCCCATAAAATCCATAGATCCCAATGTTTGTCACTGGAGAGCTCCGTTCGGATTGACATCTATCTTTTCAACATTTGCAAAAGTAGAAACCCACTCAGATTACATAGATTCACGTGGAATCCTCTCAACTTTGTTCAGTTTCTCCTGTATCCAAGCCTTCTCATGATCTTACTCAGAGTACATCACGGGTGTTCTTCGAACAGCTTCACATAACTTATCAAAAGCCTTATAAAATTTCACCGGCATTCTCTATGCAAATACTTAGGAGATTCTTTGGCAGATCCACATTCATCATACAGAAAATCATGTATCCTTAAGGTTTCCTAAAAAACATAGGGATTAGGTTTGATATTTTGTTGTTCAACGATTCGATATTCTTCTCACAAGATACAGATAGAATCTTCTCTGATGTTCATATAAATGATCATTCTGCCAAAAAGATTCTAAATTCTTGCAATTCTGAAAAAAATCCTCAGATCCTTATGTTTTTCTATCAAAAACTTACATGAAATTGGTATTACTCTTTCTTGGAGAACCTCCTTACAGCAATCTCAAGATGTTATTTTTATGATCAAAAAGATCTTGACAAAAACTAGAAGTAACATAAATGTAAGAATCGTTACCAAAATCCTTTTTTTCTCATAAGAAACTAGGAAAAGACTTCTGAATTTTTATCTGCGAAACGAGAATTTTCAAAGATGAATCTCGTATTTCTAGCGCTTGCTCTCACGAGAGATGGAATCCCTTCGATACCGACGATTTCTTTTCTTTTTCGTTCATTGTAGTAATTCTCAATATTCCAGTCGATGCCCGTTGGAAACAGAATGGAGTGACTGTTGCTGGAGGCCATGGATGGGGTAGTGACACCAATCAACTGAACGCGCCTCACGGTCTCTTCGTTGATGATGATCAAACGATAGTCATCGCTGACCGCTTCAGTCATCGTATCATCCAATGGAAGATGGATGGTACGAATGGACAAGTAGTAGCTGGTGGTAATGGTCAAGGAAATCGATTGGATCAATTGCATGAACCAACCGATGTATTGATCGACAAAGAGACGGATAGTCTCATTATTTGTGACTGGAGGAATCAACGAGTCGTTCGATGGTCTCGTCGTAGTGGTACAACTCAAGGAGAAATCCTCATCGACAAAATCGCTTGTTGGGGATTGGCCATGGATGATCAGAGATATCTCTACATCTCTGACATCGACAAACATGAAGTAAGACGATATCAAATAGGAGACAATAATGGAACTTTTGTGGCTGGTGGCAATGGCATAGGTGCTGGTCTCAATCAACTCAACGTTCCGACCGACATCTTTGTCGATCAACAACAGAGTGTCTACGTGTCAGACCAAAACAATCATCGTGTAATGAAATGGAATAAAGGTGCAAAAGAAGGAATTGTCGTCGCTGGAGGTCAAGGGGAAGGGAATGCTCTGACACGATTGTCGGATCCTAATGGACTGTTCGTCGATACATTGGGTACCATCTATGTGGCAGACTGGGGGAATGATCGAGTGATGCGTTGGTCTAAAGGAGCGAAACAGGGCACTGTCATTGTGGGTGGAAATGGTGAAGGAGCAGGAGCAAATCAGTTTCACTATCTCCGTGGTTTGTCCTTCGATCGACATGGCAATCTCTATGTCGCCGATCAGCGGAATAATCGTGTTCAACGCTTTTCAATCGAATAGACTCGTCGTGATAGATTTTTTTTGCGTCCCTTTGATTTCAAATAAATCGCATTGAATTGATGAAATGAATATCTATTCTATTCGCGCGCGCGACCAGGAACCATCCTGGTGGAGCCGTGGCGAGCGTAACGCTCATGCACGCACAGGACAGACTCATATCATTCATACCCTCCCCGCGAGAGATATGTCAATGAGTCTGAATAAGCCTGGTCGTGTGCCACGGACACCAAGATAGTTCCTGGCCAGTGTTTAACGTCTAACCTGGGAAGACGATCTAACTAACACCCATAACTCTATCTCACTTATCTTAGAGTAGTCCTATCCTCACTCTCACTCATACCTTATCTATCTCACTAACTATAAAGAAATCTATACTTACAATTCTATTAATTGATATTGAATGCAAGACGATGACTATCTAAAAAGAAAAATTAGTTTAATGTTATATAATGACAAAAAAAAAGAATGAGTTAACTGACCCCACTGTTACCTTGTCATAGTTGAAAATATTCATCGAACCTAAGACAAAAGAAAAAAAAATAAATTAAAAAGATTATAGGAGGTCTTACTTCACCATCCTTATAATCGTTAAATAAAAAAAAGAAAAAAAATTAAAACTGATACCTACATTTTTTTTTATTGTATGGCTTCATCTTGATTTGATTAATTTTGTATCATCGAGGTCAATCTAAAATAGAAAAAGAAAAATGATTATTATTTGATTCAAAAATTTGAATGATTTTACATAGAAAATCATTCGTATATATACGCTGAAAAATCATTTTTTTTTCTCTCGTCGAAAATGAATTAAAAGTTCATTTCAAAAAGGTTAATTGATATACATATTTCATTGTGCATGTTGATCATTGATCGTCAATGATAACAACAACATGAACAATGATTTATGGACGAGAGAAAGACAAAATATATATATATATATATGACACATAAAAACAAATGAATTAAATACCGATGGGACATATGAATGTTCAGTATATAAAACAAGTGAACGACGTGACATACTTTCAACAACGAGTCATTCAACAAATTTTGTTATGCCTATTTATTTATCAACAAATCAATTAAAATAACGTTAAATAAAACATGGTGTTGCATTGACTTTACCAACTTCATGATTAAGAGAAAAAAAAACCTAAATTAAATTCACTTTTTTTATCTTTATATACATTAATATCAATTTTCTCTATCTCGATCTCTTTCAAAGAAAAGGGAAGAATGCGTTGTATTTTGTTAATATTATCATAGAATTAATCAAACAGCAATAAAAAACAAAAGGAAGAATTCATGATAACTTTAGTGTTTGTCGTCGTGATTGAAAACGATTTTGTGCTTATGATAATTCAATTTCGATTATTTTATCACGTAATACTAAATGTTGTTCGATTTGTTTCAGCAGAAAATTGTTCAATTGTCTAAAGCGAAATAAAACAATCAAATAGATATAAATTTTAATATTGAATAAGAAATCCATACTTATTGAAAATCGGGTAAACTGATTTTATTTTATTCTCGAGATAAAATTGTGACTATAGAATAATATTGAATCCTAATCAAAAAATGTCGAGATTGATAGTGTCTCATCTTTGAAGATCGAAACGAGATTTTACATATGGGTAATTCCACATGAACTCGACCACACCATACCGAATGGGAATCCGATTTCGATGAAACTTTCAGGGTTTGTAGAGCTCAAAATTCTAAGGTTAATGATAAAAAAATTTTCTTTCAAAGCTTTTGTTTTGACGGAGATAAGTCGAAAATACTGAAAATAGCAAAAATTGATGTACAGAAAAAACCATTTTTTTCAAACATCGTCCATGATCAGTTTTTCCTATGTTTCTACACTAAAGGAAGGTCAAAAATAAAAACCGAGGACATATTCACATTCCTCGTGAAAAACTGCATCTAACCATACTAATTATGGCCTTAAATTAGAAAAAAAATGAATCTAAAATATGGTGTCAACCACACAACCCCCACTAGTATTCAGAGCATTCTTGTGCTCAGGATTTTTCAAAAAGGCTGTATTGCTCGATATGGTGGTATAGCGTATTCGATAGAGCTTCACTTGCGCTACAATTCCAGTAATATAGAATTTTCAGCGTTGTTATTAAAAGTGAAATAATCGATCAACATTGAAAAAATGCTGCAATTTGGTATATCTCTAATGTGGATTTTTCGTGGTCAGTCTAGTGATTTTAATACTTTATTACTTCCAATTGCGATGAAATTTTGAGCGTTTATAGAACTTTTAATTCTAAGAATTTTGATAAAAAAATTTTCTTCAAAAGTTTTTATTTTGATTGAAATATATGGAAAATACTTTAAATAATAAATACTCATGTAACATGCAAAATAATTTTTTTTAGAAAGGAGAGGGGGTCGTTAAGAGGCAAAAACGGCTCCTCAATCGAAATTCGGCCTTGTCTTTCCAATTTTATCAGTTTAGATGCCAGAAGTCTATTTCTATTGAAATTAGTCAATTTGATGCGTTTCATGTTGTGCACGACTCGACTTAGTTATTCTTCTTTTCT
>CAJNOL010002632.1:7368-27280 GCA_905250125.1 Rotaria sordida | reverse complement strand
GACTTCAAGAGACTTCAAGAGACTTCAAGAGACTTCAAGAGACTTCATGAGACTTCATAAGACTTCATGAGACTTCATTAGACTTCATGAGATTTCATTAGACTTCATGAGACTTCATTAGGCTTCATGAGACTTCGTGAGACTTCATTAGACTTCATGAGACTTCATAAGACTTTATGAGACTTCAGAAGACTTTATGAGACTTCAGAGACTTCAAGAGACTTTTTGAGAATTCATGAGAATTCATAAGACTTCAACGAGACTTCAGAAGACTTCGAAAGACTTTCAAGATTTCATGGGACTTCACGACTGAAGTCTCTGCTGTTTCCCCCTTGTAAAAACGTCTATTTTCTATTTAGTTATAAGTTGGTGGCAGTACGAATACAAATGCTCGTATTTACTCCGGATGATGAGTATCAATAGCCCCTTCAAACAAAGCAAAAAGATGAAACAAATCTCATTATAGAACAAAAATAGAGGACGCGTCCACTTATGGCGACTACTGTATATGTAATAATATATATTTAAATACTTAAAATTCAACTTTTCAAGCTTTAAGTATTCAATAATCGAATTCAACTTTCAATTTTGATACATATGACTTTTCGCATTATAACTTATTGCAAATTTAATCTCAATTATGGCATATGGTATCCTTCATAAGTTTCACATAAATAAGTGTACGACTTGTAAAGCAAATATTCCATTGACGAATGGATTCTAGGCAGACATGACTGTAAAAACTAATTTTTTCGTGCCAATAGAATGATGCAAAAAGGCAAAAGAGAGTGACTCATGATAATGGTGCATGCTCTGCACGATCGTCTAGAGTAAATGTTTCGCACACGGAGCATTGATTATGTTGTACGAACGTTCCAGACAACCTAACATCAACTGCAAGAAATTGTTCTCCTTGTCATTTGTAGACGATATTCAAATGAGCTCGCAGCAAAGTTATACTTTCTCATAGCGTAGACATCAAGAAGAAAGCCATGTTTGTTGGTGAAGAAAGCAACGACAATCTTACCTACGACACTAGAAAAGATTTGTCCTTGTATCTACCTACTTCTCGAATCGTCGCATCCTAGCAACGTCCGCACCAGTAGAACGAGTGTTTTACAACGAGCTTTTTTGTCAGCTTTACTCTCGATACTAATGTTGCCCAATTGTAACATTGATTTCTTTGATTATATTCTCAAAAACTGTTTTGTGCATATTTTGATTGATTTTTAGTTTGGTTTCTTGTTGAAATAATATTATGAAAACAGATTATAGAAGTGCGTAACCGGTAGCCGTTCTGATACTGTTGACTTCAATAAAGGCGGAATTTGTGATGGAAATGAAGGAAGCGGCTGTGAGGTTGATGTCGGTGTTGGTGAAGAGAAAATCCATATCCACACCCATAATTATTTAATTGCAAATTGTTGTTTTCAGGAACAGATCAATCATTGGTATTAGTTAGATGAAATTGGTGTTTAATTACTTAGGATACACATTTCTTGACGTAGGTGAATTTAGTACGATTTCCAGTAATAGCAGCGGTGATTCGTCTACGGACGTGTTTCAGAGTTCTTTTTCCATGTTCCAGATACAAATCGAGGAGCTCTATCCAATGATATAATCAGATTTTGCATAGACCAAATTATGTTTTCTGGCTAAATTTCTTTCCTAAAGTGCAGATGCGCGGAGCATTTTATGACTGTGTGAAGAATTGAATGCATCGTATTGAAAGCAGGGTGTAGATGTGGGTGGGTGTGGGTGTGAGGCAAGGGGCAAAAGACTATTCGGACATTCCCATCCATTCCGATACATTTCGATCGATTCTCATCGATTCCCATCTATTCGCATCCATTCCCATCGATTCCCATCTATTCGCATCCATTCCCATCGATTCCCATCTATTCGCATCCATTTCCATCCATTCCTATCCATTCCTGTCTATTGCCATCCGTTCCTATCCATCTTTATTGACTTTATTTATTTTATAAAATGGAATAGAAAACTTGTTTGTTACAATGATAATAACAGTGTTTTCGAATAGGTAGAACTTTCCAGTTAAAATTGTCGAAATTACTTCACATATATGCGATTAAAAAAATTGTATACTGCGTTTATCTAGTTCCATATTTCCTTGGTATTCATGAATTAAACCCCTCACAGAATAGAAGCTCACTGGGCTTCTAATTTGTTCTGAAAATTATAAGTTTGGACATGGGCTTTTATTGCAATTAACTTTTTTCATATTGCAGCTAAGATTTAATCGACTTAGAGGCACAAAGGGTCTTAAAAATTTACAAATCGAAATTATCAAGTTGTTTGATAACTTTCAGAATGCCTAACATAGTTTCTTAGGAACTAAGAAGTGGCTACTAATTCTTTATCGGATATACATTATCAAATCGTCAACGTAGTGCGCTATTTACATGACGTTTTACATTTACATACTCATCTACCCTCAGCATTTCGTGGATCTTGCTATGGATATGAAAAACCGCGTTAAACATCATATGTGGATGTGGGTGTGGGTGTGAGTGTGGGTGTGGATGTGGATGTGGATGTGAGTGTGGCTGTGTGGGTGTGGATATCGAAGAAGAGAAGATATTGACCTACAACCGCACACCCACCCAAATCGACATCCATTCACCCACCCACACCCCACACCCACACTCCCACATTCACACTCACACCCACACCCACACACCCACGCCCCCACACCCACATCCACACACCGACACCCACACCCACACCGATAGATCACGATTCAAACCATTGTTTGTTCGTCCATTTGGACAAAGAATAAATAATGATAATCATGTACTACATAAATCAGCACATATTCGTGTTATTGAATCTCGATAGGATCCGCCTTGATCGATACTAAACATACCAACATAGGTTGCTTTCCAGACTTGTTCATCCTCCGTTCGTCGAAATATTTGAGATGCATCAGATTTTAATTGTTTATATGCTTCATAGAACATGGTATCTTCAGGATGTTCAGCTACACTAGCTTTTACAATGTCGAATTTTATATTTATTTCTGATGACTCCAAATTAACGGCAGTTTTAGTTAAAGCTGCACTGAATATTTCAAATTTTATTACAAATAATATATAATGTCGTACCGATCGAATTCGATCTACAATAAAACCTATGCCCGATGTTACGTTAAAATCTATGTTTAGCAAGGTTCTTCCGAGAAAAATATTGGATAAATACAGAAATTTTACACGTGTTTGTATATACACAGATGGTATATTATATAAGCAAGTAAATGAAGCATACTTGATCGAATCAGGAATCGATGGTGTGGGTGTGGGTTGGGTGTAGGTGAATGAATAACATAAAGCAACACCCACACACCCACCACACACCCACACCATACACCCACACCCACACCCCGCCTACATCCACACCCACCCACACCCACACCCTAAGGGTAATGAGGTCGTTACCCTATAACTGAACTATATATTATAAAGTTGAGGAATTTGAGTGAATTTGGGGTAACCACCTCGTTACCCCAAATTCACTCAAACTCCTCAATTCTAAAAACATATAGTCACATTTATGGAGTAAGGAAGTCATTACCCCTTGGCGTAAGTTTCATCGTGTAAGTGAAATCACTTTTAGTTGATTACTCTGTAGGGTATCCTGACATTTAGTTCTCGATACCCAGTGTAATGGTATTATGACATCTATGTTCACTACAAACTTATTCAAAAAAAATCCAATTTATTTGGACATACGATATTTCAACAAAGGAATATTCTAAGGATTATTAGATCTCTCTATGGGCAAAATCATAGGTCGAAAATTTAATAATCTAGGAGTATGGGTGTAGATCTTCTTTTCACTCACATCCGTACACACACCCATACTCATAATGAGGATGTGGGTGTGGCTCATCTTATTCATCGCAACAACGCCTACACTCACACCCATCTTCATTTTTAGCTTCGTTTCTTCGACAGTCGGATTGTAACAATGAATATGTGTTATTAATTTCTTGCTTTTACAAGATATATTTTTGATCTTTACAACATGATATAAAAGAAAATCAGTCTAGTTATGATTTTTTGCTTGTACAAGCAAAACTTGTCATTATCCATGGTTCGTCTTTGTGGCAATCTAGCCACTCTTCATTTTCAAACAGGATACATTTCTTCGATGGTCCATCACTATTCCTGAAACAGAACGATGATTTGGGGTACAGAATGAAAATAAATAATATCTCACCGTTTCAATGTGGATGCATCTTGATCAATGATCGATATTAAGAGTAATTCATTGTTACGTAACAAAATAAGACAATCGTTTGAGACCTTTAAAAGTGGTGAGAGATTATCGATAAATATTTTTTCTAAACATTTCCAATCATCAATTCGATACATAAATAACAATGATTCTTTCTGAGATATTCCAAATAGATATTTTCCATCTTCTGTCAAACAAAATGTATCAAGTGAAATTTCCAATCGAATATCGCCATACAACGATTTATTGATATCATGAACTACAAATAATTTATTTCCATTAGGATCGATAAGAGTAAGACAATTTCCTTCTTTCTCAAGTCGATCATGATCAAAAGTGATTATTTGGTTGCCATTATCAATATACCATAAATAAATTCGTTGTCTATTATCATGAAAGACAATAGTAGTTGATAGAGAGTATATTTTATTGATTTGAGTTGATTTGTTAATCAATGTTGGAAGATATTTAATGATTCTCGTATTTAAATCCCAAATTGTTAATGTTGAATTATCATCGGATAGAATGAATAATTTCGCTCGTTTAGGTACGACAGTGCTCAATAGGGAATGACACTGAATTTTTAAATGAGTAATAGCGCGTAATACAAGTGGATGATCAGTATTTATTTGAAAAATTTGTTGTTTGTCACCATCAACAATAAGAAAAGACGACGCAAGTGAATGAATTTTAATGGATTCATTATAAAATTCAGTTGTTTCTAATAGAAGTATCGGTGTGGAACAAATCGAATAGATAGAAAGTCTATTCTTACAATCGAAAACAAGTAAATATGATGAATTAATAGCAAATTGAGAAATTGCATTGGACACACGAAGATGCATGACAAATGATAGTCGATTGGAATATGTAAATAATTTCACATCACTGTAACACAATTTGTTTGTTTTTTTTTTCAATAATAAAAGATGAAATTTAATATAAAAGAGTGCTTACCATTTTGCTTGGTCAAACGTGACGATAAAATTATTTTGAATTTCAAAATAATCTATTTGTTCTCGCAATGATGAATTTTCTTGAAGAGTAGCAAATTTAACCGGCAAGTAAGTCATTATTGTGGCATTGTATTTTCGTAGTTGACCATTTTCCAATGCACAGTTGACAATAATGCCCCAATCTTCGTCTAAAAAAAAACCTAATATTTGTTTCGAAATTCTGATCGAAATCGTTCTCACCAAAATAACATGTAAAATGGTAAACTGTCTGATCGAGTTGTATACGGGCAAGTTGACGATACATATGTATCATGTTATTGAATGTCCACTCGAATATGTCAATTCTCAATGTGTTTTTATCAAGACAACAGATAAATAAACGTTCATGGTTATCACAAATTTGTAAATAATGATATACACCGGGAATAATAAAATGATTTTCACACGAATGGAAAATAACAATAGATTCATTAGTAAGCCATACTAATGACTTATTTTCCTCACATCTATAGACGATTCGATTGAGAGGAGGTAAATTCTGAATTCTTCTTAATTGGATACGTTTTGGACGTTGAAAATAATAAAAACGAAGATATGATTGTCCTTCACAATAATAAATATCTGTTTCCTTATTGAGAAAAATACTTTGATCTCCGAGTTTTTCTTCTAGTGTTGCAAGAAATTCGAATTTAATTGTTATGGGAACATTTAAATTTTCTCTCCAGAAACCAACCCATAAATATTGAATAATACCAGTTCGAAATGTTACTTTGATGATTGCACTTTGACATTCAGAAAAAAAAGAACATTGTTCAATGGGTTCATCGAACCAATATTGTTTGTACAATGTCCAATCAAAACAACGCCATACATCGATCGATTGATTGTCTTTCGAGCAAATAAGTAATACCTGTTCATCAAATCCTATGAATTCAATACCTAATAAATGATCAATATTCAATTGCATGACAATTTGTTCCCCATATTTACGAAATACAAGAAGCGATCGTTTGGAAAAGAGACAGAGATATTTTGAAAAGACTTTCATTGATGTGTATTCATTCGAAGGTAATACATATTCACTTATTTTACTATACCAGTCCGTTGAATCTGACCGTATTGTGACAAGTTTTTCGGTCAAAAGTACGATGGAATAACGATAAACCTGGGCAAGACTGTGAACAGTACCAACCATGTATTTAATTAAGCTTGGATCAAACAATTGTGTTTCATTTTTTAACATACGAACCGAACAATTGTTCAAACATCGTTCAAGGAGATTGTAAGTAAACTCGGGTAGTACATCAACAAGAAGTGATAATCGAGAAGAAATTTCGAATGCAAAATTATCTGGATATTTATCAAGAATTGACGAACAAGCCATATACTCTATCAGAAGAAATCGAAGTTCAGGATAGACACTATCAGCCAATAATCGATCACTCATTTTGTAACAATGAAGAAAACTTGACATAAAATCATAATCGTAGAGAAAATAAGGCTCCGGATAATACCGATAGATAGCATCCCCGGTTAGGTTCATGCATAACTGATTAATTCGTCGTCTATTGTAAAAAAAATCTTGTCTGTTGCGATTTATTACATACGGTAGTTGTTTTGTAAGACATCGATTAACAACAAACAAAGAAATTCCATTATTCTTTTTGATAAGTTTTTTCGATTTGATTTCAAATGGTTGATCGTTCAAATTTGGAAAATTTCCAATATTTTCAGCAAAATAAGCACGTCGAATGAATTCTAGCTTTGGGATTTCACGAGAAAATGGGTTATAATGTTCAAAACTACGATGGTAACTATTAATAGAAATTTAATTAGAAAATATTTTTCATTGAATAAAAAGACAAAATTGATAATACTTACAAGTAGATAACAGATGTATTGTCAACGTCTTTTTCCACAAGATACTTTTGCATATCATTCCGAATACGGATCCATAAGATGCTTGGTAATCGGAAAATATTAAGCGGTGGAAGATAATGAACAAAAACGGATTGTAAAACGATATTGTCAGCACTAAGTATATCTTCCAATTCGATGTCGGTTAATCCACCAGCCAGTACGAAATAAGTCATAGCTCGTTTAAATAAAACTTCACCATGTTTCTTTGACATTTGATTGTATAAGTATTTGATAGCATCATATGTTCTTTTTATCGAAAGAAAATTATCTTCAGCCTCATTATCGAACGAGTACCATGTCAAAGTTATATCGTACAACAGTGAGAGAAACAAAGGAGTAGGCTCCGGATCATCACTTCGATCAGGTGGAATGTAGGATTTTAATTTAGGTTTTAACCAATTCATTTGAAGTGGTGTAAGACGACGATGATCGTGTTGTAACCATGAATCGAAAACCTGCTGCGCCAAATGTTCATCGAACTTCGTTATTTCTATAAAAGTAGCATCGTTGAAATGTGACATTAATCCTTCGACAATTTTGTACTCTTTTTTATTATGTGTTGTATGTGTTTCAACGATCACTGGAATTGTCGACAGAATACACTTTATATTTTGTGGATAATTCACTGGTAACCATATTGAACAATCATAGTTTTCAGTCTGCAACTGATCGATAGAATCGAAAAGAAGAACAAGTCGTTCGTTGGTCGGAATTTTAGTAAAGATTTGTTCGAGTAGTTGCTTTAGTTCTTGAACAATCATTGAATCATTGAGAGAAAGCGATAGATCAATATGATAAAGAGCACATATTTGGTGAATGATCGAAATTAGTGGTCGACGAATATCGCTCGATAATGGTGTGGTACCGAGAAAACGGATTATTACGGAAACTGAGTTTGGATCGAGAAACCAATATGGAATCTACAAACAAAATAGCAGAAATGTTATTACACTGATTTATCATATGACTAACTTTGAGGATTAAATGAGCCATCATAGACGATTTTCCTGTACCTGAATTTCCATATATAATACATGGTTGTGATGTATTCGATAAAACAAAAGATTTTACTTTTGTCAAAATATTTTCGCATGGAAAGTGACGCTTATTGAGCATTTTACATTGAATGGCATTTTCGAGAACTTCTTCATACAAAATATCTTTCGGCCGAACTTGTGCCATATGATAATCGATTTGTCGTTTAATAGCTGTAAAAATATTCTCTTGAAACGTTGTTAAATATATATCTTGATCCGATTTATCTAACCAATTGACCTATAAAGCAGATTATTATTTGATTTGATGTAGTGAAGAATTACTCGAACAAACCAGATAGGTGAAAACATTTTCAGAGTGAAGTGTATTTTGAATGTAAGTCTTTATTTCATCGAGCATTTTTTGTGTCTTTTGATCCTCTGTATCGGTAAACTTTGACTTGAGATCTGGATCAAAATTATCGATATCTTTTATTTCGCGGAAAAAAGCAACCATTCGATGTGGATTATTTTTATTGTTTTCTGATGCTCGATAAATTTCCATGGCCGTCACTAAACAATCGATTAATTTTACCGAAAAAAAAGTTTAAAAATAAAGTTTACCTGAAATGTGAAATTGATCTCGTTCAACTTGACTGATTGTTTTCTTTTCGATGCAGATATCTGAGGCAGTATGAAAGATCTTTACTAGTTGTTTCTCAGTTTCTTTCCATTCTTCTGATTCTGTATCGACTGGTAAAATAATATAGATGGGATAGAGTGGATTTTCATCCAATCGATATACTTCATTGACAAGATCACTTTCCTTGTCATTGAGAACACTTGTAAGCATACGAAAAACGTGTGGTCTAATGCGTGCAGGCAATATTCGACTTCCATATTTATGGCTTAACAAAACCTAACAGAGAAATGATTCATTTTGTCATAGTTAGTCTTAGACACTCACAAAACAATTGGTAGCTAATGAGAGTCGATAGCAATTGTCTAGTTCTTGCAAACACAAGTCTACAGTGGAATGTTCATCGGCAGCAGAATCTTGAATTCCCCAACGCATGTCAGAATAGTGAAATTGTATATTATAAGTTTGGAGACAATATTCTTGCAATTTTGGATAAACATTTTTGATAAGGGCATTACGTTCTTCGATTGTATCTACAAGTTAAGAAAGAATGCGTAAACTCGTCATCGTTCGATTCAAGTCAGGGCTTACCTGAAAAAGTAGAACTAATGAAGATCCTAATTGCTGTTGATTTGCGGTCAGGTACATTGTCAAATCGACCACGATACAATTCATTGTTAGTCAGCATTTGTTTTAATATAAATATAATTAAATGCTTTTTCGAATTGCTTATATTTGAAATCGAAACCAAAAAGAATTTTCAGTTCAATACGTTATACAATTTTTATATTTTGTATGTTTAAAAAAACATTCATATCTACTTTTAATATATTAATGTAACATGAATCGGATCTTCCGTCATGTACTGCGTCAACAATTGTCATCACACTCTTTTTGACGGAGACAGAAAGAAAAAAAGCTTGTTAGCACAGCCCCTTTGGGGCTCAAATTTGGAACTCACATATGTTCTCTAGCCTCATTAAACTAATACAACATACATAAAATGAAAAAT
Source organism: Rotaria sordida (assembly GCA_905250125.1). Classification (NCBI taxonomy): domain Eukaryota; kingdom Metazoa; phylum Rotifera; class Eurotatoria; order Philodinida; family Philodinidae; genus Rotaria; species Rotaria sordida. The sequence goes on along the minus strand of CAJNOL010002632.1, from coordinate 17,521 downwards.
CTCTTGTGAACTATAATTGTTTGCAGGATCAGCGACGGATCCAAAAATTTTTTAATATGGGGCGATTTGCTGGAATAGGGGCGATTATTCACATAAAATGTATTTTGTAGCTTTATTAAGGTAGTTTCAGCTTTATTGTAAGCGTTTTCTTCCAGAAAAAAATCGATTTTTTTTGCTCTATCGACATGGAGCAATCGCCCCAAGCGCCCGCCCCCTAAATCCGCCATTGTACAGGATAATCGAACATAAGATTAAAGACCTCCCTAATTTCTGCATTTCAAACAGAACTCTCTTATTTTTTTTCTTTGGACGCCCTATTTTTTTTCCTTTTACATTGTTGCTATTCGCTGGGTATTTTTCTTTGTTTTATTCGTTTTTGTTAATTTGTCATTCTTATTATTATAATCATTGAATTAATTGACAAATAAGTCTGTTTTACATATCCACGATACCTATAGCAGATTATAAGCACTATTATATATATTAATCAACTTGATCAATTTTGCAAGAAACTCTAGAAAGCCTGACGCCTCTTACTCTCGGTTCATAAAGTCTGTAATGGGGAGGGAGGTGAGGAGTCGGAAAACTTTGACTGAAAAGTTACACTCACGAGGAAACACCACGAACTGATAAATCGCTGTTTAAATTTTTGTCATGCCAATTTGTAGAGCTTGTTGAGGATTGACCGACATTTACGCGCATGACAATTGCGCGCCGACACTTACGCGCAGACATTTACGCGCATGACACTTACGCGCACGACGATTGCGCGTATAGACACTTTCGCGCGAATTGAGAAAAAGATGATAAATTATTTTTTTCTTAAATTTGATGTGAATTATGAACGGGCAGAAATTTATGTTTAACTGCTGATAGAAAAATAGTTCTCAATTGCAAAAAATATATTGATATAAATTATTAACAGAGATAAATAGTATTTATTTACAATAAATAAACAAATACGCTAAGTGAACAATAATTGAGAATAAAGAACGTAGTCATTCAGAAATTAAACACTGATCTGGCCATTTTAAAATAGTCGTTCCTTGAAACAGTATGAAATTCTTTGACCATGTTTCGTATTCGAAGATCAATTTTTTCATATTTTGTGCGTTTGGTTTGTGTGTGTGTGCCAGCAAGAACTTGATTCCAAACAATTGTTGTATTTTTTTCTTCTCGTACAATGTCTTTGATAAATGTAAAAAAACTAGGATGATCGCCGACAACATTCTAAATATGAGATACTTAATTACAAAAATAAGAAGTTTAGTTACACGTACATGGAAAGCATTATGCCATCCCTCTATGGCGTTATTAGTTCGAGGTAAATCTTCGTTGATTCTTTCGAAACAATTCCACATAGTGATATCGTATCGAGGATTTTTTCTGCGATTGCGAGTCATTGTTCTTCCAATAAAATTATCTTCGAAATACAAAATCAAATCTAAAACTTGACAATACGTAATAAAAATTTAATATATAAAGTTTATTACCATCTAAAACATCAGATGCATTTTCTTTTATGCGTGAAAACTCTTCAACAATATTATTAGGTGGAACAAAAGCTAATGCTGCTAAATTTTTCATGGTTCGACGATTATTTTGGTTTTCCAGAAATTCTTTTTTTAAATGTAATTCCTACAAAATAATTATTTAATAAGGTAAACTGAAATAATTAGTTTACTTACACAAATATGTTTCCAAATACATTTTTTAAAATGAAAAAAACAGCCAAGAATTTCACATTCTGGATATATAACATTAAATGCATTTTCTGCTGCTTTTTCAAAGTCGATGGTAATATAATCAGGTTTTCGTCGAACATGTTGAGCCACTATTCGAAATAATTCTTCATAAGTTTTTTTATCTTTATTTGGTAGAAGTGAATATAATAATGGTAATTTTTTACCACGAATTGAACCATGAATAGAATACATTTGTTCAAATAGCTTAGGTGCTACCTGCAAATAAAGAAACATATTAAAATTACTTTAGTTATACCTATACTACTTACGGCAAAAGTGCCGTCGCAATGCCAACTTTCGCATTCATTAAGAAAATCTAAATGTTGTTTTGTAGCAAAGATTAATATTCGTCGTTGATTGTCATTATTATCATATAAAAGAAATTGTTCATTTAATGCATTAACTTGATAATTTGATGGTATAATAATATCCGCAAATGTTTTAGGTTCTGTTTGAACATCTTTATCTCGTCTAACACGTTGAATTGAACGTTGCGATGCTGTGTATTGTGGAATGTTAATTGCAGCATCTAATGATATTTTAAGACGAGCATTTTGAATGATTAATCGTGGTGGATCATGACATTGTTGCGCATTCTTTTTAATTTCATAATTATATAATGCTTTTTCGATTTCATCTGGATCTGGTGCTCGACATATGTGATCTTGATAAGTTGTATAAATTCCATCATCATAACGGGCACGTCCTTTGCAGTTGTTTGTAACACAGCGCCAAACTAATCTATCCCGACGGTATCGATAACCATCAAGTAGAAGTTGGTCTTTGCCTTTGACTGATTTTATAAGAGACATATTTATATCTTAGAAATTATTAAAATAATACACACACACACACACACATATATATATATATATGCTTTCTCTTTATACTTTTATCTGATTTATTTTGTCTAGTTTTAATCTCATTTTGATGCAAAAAGCAAGTTTGATGTTAAAATTAGATAATCTTTTGATTCTCATTAGTATCTTTTATGTATTTTCTTAATAATCCAATCTCACTAACAGAACATTTTTATTTCTGTTAATACATATGAGTAATTCAATTAGATGAGAACAGAACGAAAAAAATTTTATTTTACGCGCAAGCGTCGTGCGCGTTCACGTCTTGTGCGCATATGTCGTGCGCGTAAATGTCGGCGCGTAAGTGTCGACGCGCAATTGTCGCGCGCGTAAATGTCGTGTCACGCTTGTTGAGTTATTAACTGATATAATAATCATTCGGGCACACAATGCGGCTGTAGAGTAAATTTCTGATAATCAAATGTATTTAGAAAATAGATAAAAAACAACAAAACCCTTCTTGACTATACTATCTAAACTGACTTGTCATTGTGTTCGGATCCAAAAAATTTAAGCGACCGGGTCCGGGTCCAAAAATCCTAAACCAGAATCCAGGTCCAAAAATCCTGAACCCGACGGGGTCTACCTATAGACTCCTATAGGAGGCTTATAGGGTCATATAGAGGCCCTACAGGGTCCCTATAGGATCTGTATAGGATCTCTATATGACCTTGCAGGCTCTCTATAGGATCTCTATAGGACCTTGTAGGCTCCCTATAGGACCCTACTCTGTAAAAAAAAGAAACAAAAAAAGTTGACTGACTGAACCTTTTAGGGTTCTAGATTTGGGTACCATTTTAAGAACCTTTTTTAGTTCTAGCCGAAGGCGTAGAACTGTTTAAAGTTCTAGATTTTTATGGCTAGAACTTTTTTAAGTTCTGAATTTTTCGGCTAGAACTACAAAAAAGGTTCTTAAAATGGTACCCAAATCTAGAACCTTAAAAGGTTTACTATGACACCTTTGTTTTTTTTTTAGAGAGTATAGGACTCCTATAGGACCTCTATAGGGTATTGACAGGTTAATGGAAACTTTGATTATCAGAAATTTACTCTACAGCCGCATTGTGTGCCCGAATGATTATTATATCAGTTAATAACTCAACAAGCTCTACAAATTGGCATGACTAAAATTTAAAAAGCGTTTTATCAGTTCGTGGTGTTCCCTGGTCAGTATTCTCTTCGAAAATATATGTGAGTTCCACAAAAACGAATTTTATTATACCTTATCAAACCACGGGCAAAGCAGCTATTACTATGGCAGAGAGCGTCATTAGCACTTGAAAATTGTAAGAAAGTATTTTTAAAAACGAAAATCGTTTATTTTGCTCGTGTTCTGTACACAGAACGCAAGACAAAAAATGATAGTTCGACATAAATTGCAGTCGTCAGCATTAATGATAGAGCACTCATGTAAAAACTTATGACATCTGCTACCGTTACCTTTTCTATATTTCTTTCTTCAAAAACACGAGAACAAAAAAGTCCCTTTCTCAATAATACCGATTCATTAAATACATAAGCAACAGAACCAAGAAAGGACGTGATAGTATGAAACGAAAGAGTGTGGAGAGAACATGGCAAGAAGAATGACTCCTGCCATAACATTCCTTCCGAGCAGCAGAAAAAAGACTCAACTAAAGCAAAAGAACGCGCAAAGACAGAAAAAAACGATGCACGATGGAACGACGAGGAGAATAAAAAGGAAACATGAACGAAAAAACAATTAGAACGGACAATAGAAATATTATATGGAACGAAATAATGGTGCCTGACAAGATGTACCCGAACCAAACAGAAAAAAAACGAAGTGAAAGTGTTGCTGGATAAATTGATAAAAAAAAGAGCCATTAAACGATCTGATCGGATGATGCTGGTGATGAAGCATGAGAAGATGGAGGAACTAGAAGGGCTAAATATACTTGGAGAGCAGATGCGTATGATGGACCAGTTAAAGGGTGAGGTACTATATTACAAGGAGGTTGCCAAGATAGTTATGATCGAGTTTGTATCATTGAAGCCATGAAAAAAGATCCGAATGTACAACAGAAGAGACGCAAGATCGACTAATAACGTTTGCTGATGGATTAAACACATTCTGTGCTTGACAGAACATACTGACAGGTCGATCCAGGAAGGCATCAGCCGTATAAATTCGTACTACGAAAAGCCAGACGAAACTAAAGAAACGCATAATTGTTTGGTAGCAGAAATCGTAATAGAATGAAGCACTCGTGTATTATCGAACGTGCTGGTAATTATTTTCAAACAAGAGACGATCTGAGAACACTTTAGGTAATAATTTATTGAAAACTACTTATTAGTGTTAGTCAAATAATCATGTTGATATTCCTCATGACGAGTTAAGATGTTGGCGACGCTACTCTTGAAAATTGAGTACTATTCCGTTACTTTACGTATTGAAAGACTATTGCCAGCGCTATTATCTTTGATCAATAAGATCTTTTGTTCAAATGATAATTTGTGTCGTTTGATGAGTTGATAAATAAATATATGTTCCGTTCATTCTTTTCTCTCTACTTTTTATTTGTGTCGTTTATCTCTTTCTTGTTATTTTTGACCCGTTCATCCTCGTTTTGTTCTGTTCTGACTAGTCTATTCCATTACTGTCTGATTTTTAAATATCATTCAGTATTGTTGTCTATTTATTCTTTTATCCTTTCGGTATATTCGTCATGATAATTGAATCAGTGCATGCAGACATGTGCGAATCTGATTGACTAAAACAAAAACATATAGCGAACTTAAGCAAGTGTCCACAGTCCAGAATAAGGAGGTTTCACTGTATTTTTATCTTAATTGAATTAAATAATCGATTATCAATTCGAAATATAATGAGAAAAAAAATCTATTTCATCAAATTATCAGAAAATATAATTACAAATATTGTTTTTTTTTCTTTGGTTTTGTTGTCTTTCGTTGCTCTTTGAAGAATATGTTGACTTGTTTCTGTTATGTCATCCTTCAACATTTGTCAATTGAAAAAACGAATAAATCATTTTGTTTTAACATCTGTCTTTTTATTTCGAGAAAGATTCTCTTTGCTTTCTCAAATGATTTTTGCTAATTGACAAATTTCAATTGCAATTTTAGAACACATAGAAGGTCTCTTTTATTTTTCAATAAAAGTGTCAAGCATAAAGATAGAAATTCTTCTTTAACTTAATTGCCTTTTTAAGTCTTTCATTACTTGTCGAGGAGAGATTGCCGTTATGCACCCAGAGTAGCACCAATGATCGATTTCGTTTGAGCATGTCGCAGAAACAATCAACACTCGAATCAGTAATCAATTTGTTCTCGGAGAGATCCAACTTTTTGAGAGTGGTATTATCACTTTTGAGTACCAAGCACAATAGGCGAACTCCACGATCACTTATTTCGTTCTCGTGTAGATTAAGATTAGTCAATGTTGAATTTTTCTTGAGCATTTCAGCCAAATGTTCTACGCCCGAATCTGTGATGCCGCACTTCTCAAGGAAAAGCTCTCTGAGAGTGTCGTTGTGGTTCAATAGTAGTTTGGCAATATAAATAACTCCTTCGTCAAATATACGATTCTTTGAAAGTAACAGTGATGTTAATGTCGTGTTGTTTTGCAATGACTTGGCTAAGATCGAGACACCAACTGATGTTATCTGATTGTCTTCTAACCAGAGTGAAGTGCATTGTTTGTTGATGATACCTTCTTCGACTATAATGTCAATGTCTTGATCTGTCAATTGTTGTTCAATCCAACATATCTGCGAGAGAGGTTTACGTTCTTCGATGAATGTTTTCAGGCGAGAGTTTTCATATTGACTTATTTCTATAAGTAGAAGAGAAACACAAAATAATTTAAGACAGTCGATGAAGATGATAAGTCGTTCGAAATGAAAATTGAAAAAAAATACGATTTGTTCGAAAACCAAAAAATGGAGTTGTGAGATAAAAGTTTGCCTTTGTTGTTTGATTAAAATCAATCGATGGATTTTTGTTTTCGATCAATTCTCTATTCGAACAATTTGTCGAATGCCGATCTTTTTTTATATTCGAAAGAAATTCGAGAATAGAAAATTTAGTCTCACGAAGAACGCTTTCATTTGATCATCGTTAAGCAAATTTTCATTTTTTCTTCTTCTTTTTTTTTCAATCAGTCGAAATTTGATTCTCATTCCAGATCAACTTTTCACCTCGCTCTCTCACGTCAAGTGATTAGAAACAAAAATTCTTCTTGATTGAACAGAGAATTCTCCTTACACAATTCCGTAGCCACAACTTTTCTAAGAGAAGAATCCGACTTTCTAAAACGATTCATCATAGTGAAAAAAGTTTTCGCTAGCGCGAAATTTTCTTTCCAAAGACATGTGTAACAGAGGTAGAAAAAAGATTCCGAGAATTTCTCAGAAAATGAAAACAAGGAAATAAAAATTTTGTCTGAAGAAGTCGAACTCGAACCAATGAAATTCTACGGAACAGATTTCGTTTATCTCCAATAGATTCTCTTTAGCAATTCGGCGGTATTGACAGAAGATTTTAAAAAAATCTTGTTCTGTGCAAAAGATCATCTACATTTGTGTCTCGATCTTTATTAGAATGAGACCGTGACAAATTCAATTTTGTTGATTGATCGGTGTGCAATGTGATCGTTTGACTCTTTTCCTCTGACCCAGTCACTCCATTCGATTTTATCAAATCTCTTTTATTCATCAAGTTTAATCAACAATTGAAATTCATCTTCCATTCTATCGTATTAAGCAGAAACGAGAACTGTTCTTTTGATTTCGAAAAAAAATTATTTTTGATTGTGAGGAATATTTTAGAAAAACAAAATTCGGATGACAAGAGATAAACGAAGCATTCATCTTTTATTTTTCAATTACTGTCTTTATCCTAATTAACCTTTCTAACGGTGAACTCTTTTCACTACACTTTATATGTAATTCGGTTTTCCATCGTTTCTCTCTCAAACATGAACTCTTTGTTAGGAGACGAGAGAAACCCGTTGACATTTTAAAAATATCCGAAGAATGATAATATTTTGTTTGATTTTTGTTATATTAGATTTCGATTTTTCGAAATCAAAATTCGAAAAGAAGCAAACGTTGAATCGATCTTCGACGTAATTAATCGAATGAGATTAGTTAAAGTGAGACTTCGACCAAGAGAAAGTTTACTCTAAGGATACTGACAAAAAAACCGACGTTTTTGTCTGTTCCATCGACACAATGACAAGGCCTAAAATTATTTTCGAACAGTTTTCATTGAAAGGAATCAGTTTGGCGAATAAAGAGAGACGTTTTGGTATACACTTAGAATTTTTAGATCAATCATAGCAATGTACGATTCGATATCTGATTCAATGAAACTGTTCGAAGCAAAAGTTGATCTATGTCACAGATAGTTTGACTCTAATACTCCTCTAGCTAAGATATAACGAGAGATTGCGAGAATGAAAATGACTTCATCTCTCTTTCATTGTTATTTCTAATTTTAAAAATGTTCTCATTTATGCTCTAGTAGAAAGCGAAAAATATTCTGTAAACCTAAAATTAGAAGCATCTTTTACCAAGCAGTCGATAGACGTTACTCTGATATTGGTATATTGAATTACCTTTCTTGAAGGATGATGAAAGAGACATATTCGATGAAGCATCCACTTTGGGAAAATTCCCCTGCGACGACAAGAGTTTTGGTGGTGTCTTTTTGAGTTGATTAAGATCGAATGGTTCAGCAAGCATAGGAAAAGGTGGTGAGATTTCTTGAAAATGAATAAAATGTAGACTATCAGTCGGATTGGCTTGATCAATCACTCGAAGACAGATACCAGGCGGAAGAAGAATTTCATCATGATTTTGAAAAAAAGAATGTGTACGAATGAGTTTTCCATTTTTCGTCTCAATGGACATCATTGTTCGGGCTTTCGATTTGCCAAGATAGAATGGAGATTCGAGAACACTAATTGAAGATGTCCAAGAACTAAATGACCACCAGATTTGTTCCTTGCGTAGAGAATAGAGAGTACTGAGATCTTCGGGAACTCCTCGCCAAAAAACTCGACATGGTATTGATCTAATAGCAACAAAGATTATTTTGAATGACTTTTATAGATTTGTTACTTACGGTAGTTTAAACAAAGCGGTAAGAAATAATTTTAAGTATCGAAACCATGGTCGAAGTTGGGTTCGATCAGCCAAGCAAAGTGTTCGATTGAGAATTGCATAGAGACTATTTTCAGTTTCATTCCATTCCATTGCGTATAAATAAATCGATGCCGATTCATCTTGGGTTAGGCCATCTTTTGGTTCCATTGAATTTGTTTTAGCAATATTAATATATTCTTTGAGTTCTTTGACGAGTATTTCCTCTAACGGTTGACATGCTTCCTCTAGGGATAACAAAGGTTCTTGTTCGTAATCCCGAATTGGTTCCAGCATTTGTCTTGACTCATCCCGAATATTGGTCAATAGACGATGATTGACTTCAAAAGATATCATCATTTCTAGATACGTGTCGCTGCTAGAATTGAGATGAAATTCTTTTATTCTGTTGCTTCATGCAGAAAGTATATTGTAAAAAGTGACGGAGTTCTGCAAATAAAGCATAAAAATTACGTTGATACCATGTAAGACTCTCGATCAGAGGTATCTCAAAGTCTTCAGCCTCTACGTAAATTACGTAAACCAAATGACATGTAAACTAGCAGTTTCAGTCGGCTCAAGAATAAGAAAGTTCATGGAAAACTATCTATAGTATCTTATTGTCGTACTGTATGGAGGAACATGCTTCCTTTAATCACACTACAGAACAGAAAAGAAAAATTATTCGTTGAAAATTAATCAATAGTTTTAAATAAACTCATGAAATAGAGAAGAAAAAAAATGACATTCAAATGGCTGCTAAAGACGACAGTTGAGAATAACCAAAAGAAAATTATTATTAATAGCTTATATTGAAAGACGCTACTGTCATCTTTAACAGCTATCTATATGTCATTTCTTTCTTTTCTATTCCGTGAGTTGATTTACAACTATTGCTTAATTTTCACCGAGCATTTTTTTTTCTGTTGAGTGGTGTGATTAAAGTAAAAATATTCCAGAATGACAAAATAGATCGGAGACAGAGTCTATTATACAGCGAATACAGGGAGAACTGAAAGAACCGCCTTCTATGAATAGGGCGACAGAAACAATCTTCACTCATCGCCAGCTATATTTGTTGTTCTGGCATCATTGCAAATAATATTTCTCCCGATACTATTGCAGAAGAGGGACACCCCATTGTTTAACGTGTACAGAACGGGAAAAAAAATCTATTGGTGCAACATATAATCGAATGTTTCTCGATAAGAAAAACAATTAGAATAGATGTCATATAAGAACGAGAGTGGTGGGTGTGGGTGAAGAGTAGACTCACAAACCCACACTCACACAAACATTCACACTCATACCCACACCCAAAAGAGAGCATAAAGATCGTGTTTTATTTGACAAGAAACATCTTTTCAAACAGCAGACGTATGTCATTCACATCAAGCGGGGTGTGGGTGTGGGTGGG